>PVKA01023330.1:0-35807 GCA_004027165.1 Ctenomys sociabilis
TTTATTTTTTACAGAGGTTTTTCCTGATTATAAAATAATAGATTACATTGAATTAAAGTTTCCTGTGTCTGAGGCTTTCACAGAAAATTAAACTGTACCCTTAGAGCTGGGCGTGGTGGCGCATGCCTGTAATCCCAACACTTGGGAGGCTGAGGCAGGAGGATTGTTGTGAGTTCGAGACCAGCTTGAGCTACAAAGTGAGCTTAAGGCTAGCCTGAACTGCATAGTGAGACCCTGTCTCAAAAGGAAACAGACAAAAAAATCCCAAAAAACTGTACCCATGCTGATACAGGTGAAATAATTACAACTTCCAACTTGCCAGGTATCAAATATGCTGAGTTCTTGTTCTCCAAAATTGAAAAGGAAATTCTAAGGGACAACAGAAGAGTAGGAAAAATTTATTGAGAGACAGGAAAGGACCTGAAAGTGAATTGCCAATGAGCCCACTTCTCAGAGCAAGTGTATAGAGCAAAATCACAGGGTGGATACAATGTTAGTCAAAACTATGATCAAACAATAAGATTACAAGTATAAGTGCTTAGGTGATATTGATCCAATGAGGAAGCAGTTCACAAAGCAAGTGTACATGGAAAGGGCAGAGACCTTTAAAGTTTTGGGGATTGAATCAGGGCTTTTCATTTGTTAGGCAGACACTATATCACTGAGTTACATCTCCAAGACCTTTAGGAAGGGATGGATCAGGGACTTTTGGTTACCCACTGGGGTGACTGATGTCTAGCTAGATTCTTTTGGACCTGATTATACCAATTATAGTAAATTCTTTATGCCTTGGGGAGGTGGGCAGGCAGGGTCTACAGGGTGTTTAGGGTCTCACTACTAGATCAGACTCATAGCGATCCTTCTGTTTTCAGCCTCCCAAGAGCTGGGATCACAGAGTCATTCTAGGCCCTGCCTGCCTACCTGGTCATCTTTATCTTGAGGCCTGGCTTCAACAGTCACTTATAAATGTATTCTCATCCTCTGCTCTGACTGACTGAAGTGCCTAGTCCTGTCTGCCTGCCTATGGTATTTCTACCTAACTTAGCTGCCTATGTTACTAGAGAATGTAGATATAAAAATTATTTTTAAAATATATTGTAAAAGTTCTACATGTATTTTTATGTATTTTAAAAGTTATATATATATATATATATATATATATATATATATATATATATATATATATATAATTTAGGGAAGGGTCTACAGGGTGTTCAGTGTCTCACTACTAAATGGGACTCGTAAGTGATCCTCCTGTTTTCAGCCTCCCAAGAGCTGGGTTTATAGGAGCCCCACCAGTCTCAATTGCAGTCTCAGCGTGCCCCAGCAGCAGGGCTAGCTGGCAGGCCCCATACCTGCTTGTAGGCTCTTTAATCTGCTGAGCTATTTGGCTGGCCCTCACTATCTATTTTTGATGACAGCTCTTAATATGTTTCCTTAACACCATTTTATGGACAGCTTATAAATTAACAGGTCCTGTTCAGTGGTGACCAGGGCATTTCCTTCAACATTGGAGAGAATAAAAACATGGCCACTTATTGCTGATAAACAGACTTTAATGAGCAAATATACCTTGTTCTTGGATAGTAGAGTTGTAAGGGTCAATAGTGTGAAATATGTTAATTACTTACATGAATTTTTTCCATTTCTATTAAATAATAGAGCAAGTTTGAGGAAAAATTGATTGTATGGACCTAAATATTGTAGAGAAGGATAAACACTCAAGAAGAGTAAGAACACAAATCTAATCCAAAAATTCCTAAAATCTTTACATTCAATAAATCCAGGCCTGTAGACTTTGGCCATTCCTTTTTACTCACAAATGGAGCCCCTTTGACTGTGGTGTCTATTGCCAGGAAATGGGCTTTCATCTCCTCTTTACACAGATTCACAAGCCCTGATTCCGAACCCAAATCTCCCAGCTATATCAGCCCAGGCTGTTCCGATGTCTGTCTCTTGAGGGCCCACAAGTCCTTTAGACTTCTGCCTAATCCCTTTATGTCTCCTACTGATGTGTCCTGAATATTGTTTTTCAGTATTATTCTGTAGCTAGTGTGAGTTTGAAGTTTCCTTTCTCTGCTTTAGAAACTTCCTAGGACTCTGTTAAGGGTGACAGTAGTAATAGGCAACGGACTTGTGTATGTGGGTGGTAAAATTGGTTCAGAGTGGGAATTGTACAAGATGCCTTTGTTCTGAAAGAAAAGGCAACTATAGATTAAAAGGACTTGGACATTGGGGGCTGGGGAGATAGCTCACTGGAGTAACTGCTTTCCTGGCAAGCGCAAGTGTCTGAGTTCAATCTCCAGTTCTACCAAAAAAAAAAAGGACTTGGACAGTTGTTGAAGCCTACAAAGTAACAAGCAAGAAAACCCTTAGCATTTAAGAATTAACAGGTATCAGTCGTCAGTTTTTGTGAAATATAGCAGGAAATAAGTATATATTAGTTTTCTGGGACTGTTGTTACTACTTAGTATAAACTTGGGTAAAAGAAATTGACTGTCTTTCTGTAGGCCAGGATTTTGAAATCAAATTGTTGGTTCCTTTGAGGGCTATGAGCAGGATTATCTTCTATGCCTCTTTCCTGGCTTTCCATGGCTTATAGATGATACTCTTCCTATGTCTATGTTGTTTTCCTTCCAGTTTTGTCTGTGTCCAAATTTTCTGTTTAACTGTGCTAGAATGGAATTCAGAGCCTTAGAGGTGCTAGGTAAGGGCTCTACCACTGGAGATTGAACTCAGGACCTTGTGCTTGCCAGGCAAGTGCTTATTCTGTTGAGCTATCTCCCCAGCCCCTAAAGAATACAATTCAGCCAATAACAGGTTCTTGTGGACAAGTACTAGGGAGTCATTAAAACTTTTCATGCAAAATGAGAGAGCGCCGAATCCTAACCACTAGACTACCAGGGAGCGTTTTTCATGCAAAATGATACAAAGGGTTTTGCTTCTAAGTGAAAAGTTACCCTCCATAGTTGAAAGCAAACCTGGCACACACCTCCTGGACTATACAATGAACCCTGTTTCAAAAAACAAAAAGAGGGGCTGGGGAGATGGCTCAGTAGAAGGGCCTGAGCTCAATCCCTGGTTCCACCAAAAAAAAAAAAAAAGGAAGAAAAAGAAAGTAAATCAATATTGAAAGCAATGAGATTTGAAAATTATTGTTTCAGTATAACAGATCACTAGTACTTATATTGGGACAGAAACACTGTGCTAGACAACTCATGTATATATGTATTGTGTATTTTTTGTGTACTTTTTACAGGTCTCACTACATAGCTTGGATTCATAGTGATCCTATTTTAGTCTCCCCAGTGCTAGGATTACAGTCGTGCACCACCATGCCTTGTCTTGGTGACTGGCTTGGGGGCATGGGGGGGGTAGGCTGCATGTGGTACTGGGGATCAAGCCCCAATTTCTGCACTTTCCTAAGCAGGTGCTTAGTTTGCTGAGCTATTTCACTGGTCCTTACCTCATCATACTCAATTTTCAAGGGACTTCATGAGATGTGACTATTATTACTATAATTTACTTTCTAAATAAGAAACAGCTTTTAGAAGAATGGGGGAAGGATGTTGATACCATGTTCTAAGTAGACTAGTTAAGCTTAAAATATAAGGACAATGTCGTGTGTTAGGTGAAATACTCCTATGATAATATTGCTAATTTACATTTTAGTTCTGGAATGGAGTAGATGGGTTAGAAATGAGGACTAGCATTTAGTAATAAGCTTTAGCATAGAGATGCTGTTTGAAGTGGTCAATGTGGCTGAGCTTATCTGAAGCCATAGATTAGGGTGGTAAATAAAGGAGATGGCTCAGAGAAAAAGAAAACTGTGCTGAGTGGGCTGGTCTTGATTTTACTGTGATGAAAGAGTTGGGATGGGCTTTGTTGGGGAGGTAGAAAAGGATGGAAGGAAAACTTTTCTTCTTCTAGTGTTGATTGGTTTAAGTGCCTTTGCTCTAAACTGTTTCTCCAAACTTTTTTTTTGAGACAAAGTCTCACTAAGTCACTACATTGCTCAAGCTGGATTTGCACCTGTGGGCTCCTGCATCAGCCTCCCATAGTACTGGGATTATAGGCCTTCACTGCCACACTGGGCAAAAAATGGGAGAAAAAATTAAAATGAGATAATGTCAATGTGTAAGGAAACAAAGTACAGCAGCAAGGAATGGAAATTGTAATACTTTTTTTTTTTTTTTCCAACGGTGCTAAAGATGAATGCTAGAGCCTCTGCATTCTGGACAAGTCCTGTGCTGCCAGGCCACATGCCCAGTTCCTTTCCACTGACCCTGGGGAGAAGTTTCAGTTAGGTAGTAAGACTGCAGATGAGCCAGGGTGCCACGTTGGCCGGAGAGGTGTGTACAAGTGTGAGAAGTAAGGAGCAGCTAAAATTCATTAAAAGGAGTATTTTTTAAAATACAAAATAGTATATATATATATTTTTAATGGTTAAATGAAAAGAACTGTTTAAACAGCAAAATAAAGGCCTAGGACTATAGCTCAATTTTAGAGTGCTTCAATCCCCAGTACCACAAAAATAAATAAATAAATAAATAGCAAAATAAAGCCAAACTAAGAGCCTGAATCATAATTAATGGGGAAGAAGATGTAGATAGAATTTCAGCCTTTGTATGTAATTCTAGTCCTCAATTATTTCATGGTTTAGAAAGTATTAATTTTGTAGTTCTTGGGTAGAAGGGGACATTCATCATATATATAAAGTCTGGTATTTTGCTATTAAAATATTATATAAAAATATACAGCTTGTTGCAGTGGTACCATGTGTGGTTTGACTTACTGTGGTGCTCAGGGTTGCTTGAGACAGGAGTTCAAGGCCATCCTGGGTGATACAGCAAGGCACTGTTTCAAAAAATACATAGACATTACTCGTGAGTCTTCTTCACAGTGGTCCTACAGCCAGCTAGTGCTTACCTGGAGACTGAGGCTATAAGATTGAGACAAATATGGAGAGTTCAACTGTTGGTGTATGGAGTGTGTGAGAAAAAAGTTTCATAATGAAAAGTTCAAGGCTTTGCCTTAGGCTAAGTAGGGAATTATTAGCCAAGCTAACAAGTACTTTGTATTTTAAAAGTAATTTTGCTGTATCTTCATTTTGCAACTTAATTTAAATTTGTGGTGAAATGTGTCATACAAAATGAAGAGTATAAAATACACATATGTGGAAGACTATATACAATACAATCTAGTGTGGTAGTGATAGATTTTACTGGCAGCAGCCATGGTGGTGGTACAGCAGAGAAGCAGAAATGGGGAGGAGGCCTTGATTAACTCTGAAGACAGGATCAAGGGGAGGGAGATGGGCATATCCTCTGTCCTGAGACAGGGAGCCTGAGACTTTGGACTTTTGCTAGGGGTGGGTTTGAGAGGCAGGTTCAGTGACACACAAGGAGCTGATTAGAAGCCCTTTTGTATGGGTGGGAAAAGTAAAAGGAAGTTATATCGGGGCTGGCGTGGGGAAGGAGCAAGTGGTCATTGGGGAGGTAAACTGTTTTGGGGATTCAGCCATGGTAGATCAGGGCCTTAATAATTTAGCAGTCTCTACTTGGGCCATAACCTATCAGGTAGTACATATCTGTAATCCCAGCACTTGGGAGGCTGATGTGGAGGATCAGTTCAATTCTGATATAGGGGAATGAAAGTCTCAACCTGAAAGATAACTGGGATGAGTTTATAGTCTCTCAAACTGAAGAATGAATTTTAGGAACAACAGAAGTTAAGAGCAGAATATATTTATATATTTATTAGGGGAAAGAACAGTCCTGTGTGAGAGGACAGAAGGGACCTGAGTGGGTTGCTTGCCAAGCTGCCTTTTTCTAGGGATTTCTCTCTCTCTTTCTCTTTGGATATAGGGTTTCACTAGGCAGCTTGGATTTATAGTGATCCTCCTGTCTCAGCTTCCACCAATGCTGGGATTATAGGTATGCACTATCATGCCTGTTTTCGGGGCTGGTATAACATGCAGTACTGGGGATGGAATTTGGGTCCTTGTACTTGCCAGGCAGGTGCTTAGCTGAGATAGCTCTCCACTCCTTTTCTAGGGATTTCATAGAGTAAAACCATGGGGTGAGGTGGGTTTTGGGTGAAGAATATGGGAATGCATTGAGTGGGCATGAGGTGGGACAAAACTGTGGTCAACCAATAACATTGTAAGAACAATTGCTCAGGTAAAATTGATTAAATCAGGACCAAATGGTGAAGCAAGCCACATAGCAAGTGGGCATCAATACACAACAGGATTTTCCTGTAAGAGATTGGGTTAGTGACTTGCTGCTAGGTGATTGATACCTATTTAGAATATCAATCCCTGATGCCCATCCTTAGGGAGGTATGTAGCTCCATTTATTTACTCTGTTGTCTTGAAGTCTGGTCCACAACAGGAGTGCATGTCTCTCCCACAGTTGCGAAGTCATCTTGTCTTTCATAATGTCTCCTTGAGGGCCTATAACTGTCTGCCTATAATATTTCTAATTTAGCTGCCTACAACAGTTCAAGTCCAGCCTGGGCTGCATAGTGAGTTCAAGGACCGCCTGAACTATACAACAAGATCTTGTCTTAAATACACACACACAATAGTAATACTGTCTATTACTCAGTTTAAGAAATACAAATTATTAATCAATATTTTAGCTGGGGATATAGCTCAGTGACATAAGCACCTGCCTGGAAAGCACAAGGTCCAAGTTCAATCTCTGGTACTAGAAAAAAAAATTAGAATATTATGCGTGCTCCTTTCTTGAATCCTGTTCTTGTCTCCAAAGGTATTGTCTTAACTTATTTTTATGCATAGTGTGTGTGTGTGTATGTGTGTGTGTGTGTGTATGTAAAGATTCCTAGACAGTGTTAAATTGAAAGAATGATTGGAGTTCTGTCTTCCTTTCCTGTTGCTGAGAAACAGTACCTGACACCCACAGCTTGACGGAAGGAAGATTTAATTTGGTTCATAGTTTGTGGATGTTTCATGCCATAGCGGCTGGCTCAGGTTGGGTGGCCTTGCAGAGGGGAATTGCTCAGGGCCTGGCAGGCTGGAAGCAGAGAGAGATCAAGGGAGAAAGAGGGAGGAGAACTCTGCCCAGGCCATGCCCCTGTGACCCTCCTCCACCCAGGCTTCACTTCCCCTTCCCCCCACCTATGAGCAACTGAGACTTTGGGGAGACATGTAGACAGAAACCTCAACAGATAGCTAGCAGAGTTTGCCAAAAATAAGCCTTATAGGAGAAGATATGCGGATAATCAGTGGTAGTGCCGGAGTTGTTGGAAATGTAAAGCACATCTGGGCTGTGGTGCAGTATGAGCTGGGTATTATATATTCATTGTTTATGTGATCATGTGAAGAGAGTGCTATATTTTTTGTTTGTAAGCTTAGGGTGGTCCTTCTAACTTTTTTTAGGAGTGGTACAAAGCAGAACACATCTGGGGGTGAAACAAATATCTTCAGTTGACCCCAGACAGTGGGGAAACGAGTGAGAGGTGCATCAAAGCAAGCTATGCACGGAGGAGCATCTGGCACAGGCTTGCTGGGGCACTGTGTTCTTAGGACATGGCAGCTCATATTGGCTGTGTTGTGGTAGAAATCATGTGTCTACCCCCTGGAGTGATTGCTATGTGAGTCTGGTGCATAGGTGGCATCCCAGAATCTCTCTTTACAGTCTTCCTGAAGATTCCTATTCTGTTTGTCACATGTTGGATCTCCTGTGCTTTGTATCCTAAATTTGCTTTGTTTTTTAAAAAATTGACCTTTTTTGGATGGAATACATTTTCCTTTGCATCTTAGGGTGGGTAGAAGGTAAATGCTTTAAGATCATGTCTCAGATTTTTTTTTTTTCTGGAGCTGGGGATTGAACCCAGCCCCTTGCGCTTGCCAGGGAAGCACTTATTCTACTGAACTATCTCCCTGGCCCCATGTCTCAGATATTCTTATTCTACTTTCATAAGTGGGTAATAAATTCTAGGTTGTAAATACTTTTCCTTCATAATTTTGAAGAAATCACTACCCTGTCATCTTCCTTATGATATGACTATTGAGAAGATCGAAGTCCGTGTTCTGATTCTTTGCACTATGTGTAGCCTGTATCTTATTTCTAGAATCATCTTTTTGATCCCCACTATTACACAGTGATATGTTTCAGTGTAGGTGTTACTTTCTTGGTGAATTCTTTTGTATCCGCAGTCTATATCTTCAGCTCTTGATTTTCAAAAGTTTCTTAGAGCAATTTCAGTATGCATAATTGTTGTATTCATCATAGGGTATTTGTACCTGTATATATTTTGATTCCTCTTTTTTATAAAATTTCATTTATTTATTTTGACCAAATCTTCTTTCTTTCTTTCTTTTTTTTTTTTTTTTTTTTTTTTTTTTTTTTTTTTTTTTTTTTTTTTTTTTTTTTTTTTTTTTTTTTTTTTTTTTTTTTTTTCATTTTCTGTTTGCGTTTACTGAAGCTCCTGTTATGTTTTTGCATCTCTAGGACTGACCTCCTCATACAGTTTTCTGTGGTTCTGGCCTCATTTTTATTTTTCAAGTCTCTGCTGCTCTTGCTCCTGTTGCTTTCTTCTTTTCCTTCTCCCTCTGTATTCCTCTTCCTGTTCCATAAAACTATGTTGTTGCTTCCTTGTTCTTCCTCCTCCTCATTCTTCCTCTTATTCTTCCTCTTCATTTTCCTTCTCCACAAAATTGTTGCTTCTCTTTCTTCTGTTCCCTTCATTCCCTTTTCCTTCTCACCTCCACAAACCTCTGTTTCCCTCTCCTCAATCCTTGGTTCTCTCTTTTCTCCTCAAATTCCTGGTGGAGCTTAGGGAATGAACCCAGGGCTAGTACTGTATTCTTGGGATATATCCCTGGCCCTGTGTCCTTGTTAGCTTTTTTTTTTTTTTTTTTTTTTTTTAATTTCTGAGAACTCCTTTGTCTTTTATTTTAATATATTCTTGCCTTGCATGGTGGTGCATGCCTGTAATCCCAGCATTTGGGAGGCTGAGGCAAGAGGATCATTGTGAGTTCGAGACCAGCCTGCTCTATAGAGTGAGCTCAAGGCCAGCCTCAATTGCAAGATCTTGTCTCTAAAAGACCCTCCCGTACCCTCCTGCAAAAATATTTTTGCTGTGTAGTACTCTATACTTGTTTTTTGTCTATAAATATCTCTTGAGAGGAAGTGATTGATTGATGGTGTTTTCTGTGGATTTGCTTGCTGTGCAGTGCAGTTTGTCATTCCCCAGCTTTGTTCACTTTCCTGGGTGTGTTAAAGTACCTAATACTTATCTGTGTACCTTCAGTCTTCTAAGACTTTGTTGCTCTTATCTTTTTTTTTGTTCTTATTTCTTCTGTGAGTTCAGTCATAAACTTATTACTGTTTTAGTGCATTCATAAGGAAGTAAAATTATGTTTTTAACCTGCCATCTTAATTCTCAAACCCCAGTTATTTAAAATGTTTAATCCATTTCTTTTGAAACTTTAAAAGATTATTGAAGTTAGCTCTTTTCATCTCTTGATTTTACATAAATATTTGTCATACATTGTGTCAAATACTTAGGGCTGTGTGAGCTAAAGGATTTATAACTGAATCTAGAATCTATGAATAAAAGGTTGATTGTTTTTAAAATTTGCTCTTGTAGGAAAGTGAAAAGATTGCTGAGTATCCAGCAGTGATTGTGGAGCCAGTTCCCAGTGCCAGATTAGAGCAGGGCTATGCCGCCCAGGTTCTGGTTTATGATGATGAGACTTATCTGATGCAAGATGTGGCAGAAGAACAAGAAGTTGAGACCGAGAATGTGGAAACAGGTAGATGTGTCATAAAATATTTGTTACTTAAAACTTATTTTCCAAACGTTAGCATTATGATTACCAGATAAATCTTGCATTGAATAACCTCTTTCTAAATCTATTCAGTATAACTTGGGAACCAGTAAAACATCTCTGTTTAGGAAATTTGTATAGCTTATAATTCTTTGAGAGCCTCATGTCAGGGGCTGTACAGACAAAATTGCAGCTTCATAATGATAAATTTTATTTGAGGGGGGGAGTACAGATACTAGTTGTTACCTAGCTATTGACTTCTACTACTTAGAGAGCTCAGTGGTTAGGAAATAAAGTAACTTTTTAAAAATCCCCCCCCCCTTTTTTTTTTAAAGACGGTCTCACTGTGTTTAGGCAGGAGAGTCACAAGTCCAAACCCAGTCTGGGAATTTAAGCAAGGACCCATCTCAAAACAAAAAGACTTTTAACAATGCAGGGAATGTGGGCTCACTCTGTAGCCCTGGCTGGCCTCAAGCTTGGGGTGATGCTCCTGCCTCAGCCACCTGAGTGCTGGGATTGCAAGCATTCACTCATCGAATCATTCATTAAGTTTTTTTTTTTAGTTAGTATTGATAGAGCAGTATTATTTTCCCTTTAGGTCAAAAATAGGTATAATTGGAGTGATCACATTCCTTTTCCCTTTTAATCTTAGAAATCTTGGTATTTCCATCTGGCTCTGGATGAGATAGCTGTAGTTGTGGTGGTGGTGGTAGGAGTGGGGGAACATTCCCAGCATTTAAAAAATTTTTTTCTTTTGAGGTGGGCTCTTGCTAAATTCCCCAGGCTAGGTTTGGACTTGTGACCCTCTTGCCTCAGACTCACAGAGTGCTGGAATTACAGGTGTGCACCACTAGACCCTACTAACTATATGTTTAGTTGGTGAATTAGTATATATCATAGTGATGAACCTGTAGCCTGCAAATTGTTTTTCTTTTAAGATAGAAGATGTTAATGTGTGAATATGTTTTTCTAAACTAAAATCTCAGTATTCAGGTTTTATTGCAGTATTGGCACTTAGTGATAAATTTGGATATAGTTTGGGCACTCATCTCTGAAAGGTTTACCACCATTGGTATACTACAAAGTTGTTGGGGAAATCTTTTCATTTTTGTTGTGAGCATAAAAAAAATTTTCCTACAAGGATTATAATGACCATTTAATAAATATGAAAATTTTAATAAATATGAAAATTTTATCTTAAGCTGTGAATGTTGGAAAACAATACTTGATTTGTAAGCCTAGTAAAAATTCTTAAGTACTCAGATACATTTCTATAAATGCAGTGTAAACGTCATGGCTATGGGTTTTGAGTATTTGGTGCCCTTCTTCTCTGCCCAGTGGCACACTGGGGCTGCTAGCTTGTTCTAGGTTAAAGTTCTTTCTTTCTCTCTTCGTGTATGTGGTTGCTATTGAGCTGAGAGATTGGAAATAACATTGAGGATAATTATCAGCAAATGACAGGTGAAATCCTACTCAGTTTATTTTATTAAACAAACAACCAGATGGGTGTAATGTTGACTATCTATAATCTCAATACTCAAAGGCTGAAGCTAGAGGGATTTTTTTTTTTATACTGGGGATCAAACTCGGGACCTTACGCTTGCCAGGCAGGTGCTTATACCACTGAGCCATCTTCCCAGCCCTGAAGCTGGAGGATTATATAGCAAGAACATCTCAGGAGAATGAAAGAGAGGAAGGGAAGGAAGGGAGAAACCAAGAAGCCAAATACTTTATGTAGGCTTCTTCACTGTGTGTTTGTTGGGACCTGACCCCACGGTAGGTAATATGTGGTGCTCTTTTTTTTTTTTTTTCCAGAACAGGGGATTCAACTTGGGTCCTTGTGCTTGCCAGACAAACACTTATTCTACTGAGCCATCTCCCCAGCCCAAGATGTGGCTCTTTAATAGGGTTTGGAGAATTTTCCAGTCTGAGGGTAGATGTATAGTGGCTGAGGTGAATTTTGTTCATGAGAAAAAATAAAAAAGCTAAAAGTATTAGATAGGGTGATTTAGAGTATATATTGTACTGATATTTTACTATTGGCATATAATAAAAAATAATAGCATAAGAAAATTGTGATGGGTATAAGACCCCCCCAAAAAAACAACAAAAATGTGTGATAGCTTAAGTTGAATGAAAAAAATAAAGGTAGAATCTGTTTGAAATATATGGATGTTTTGATCAAATAATAATGAGAACTTAATTTTGGTATCAAATTAGAAAATTTAAAAGCTTGGTGTGGTGGCTTGTGCTCGTAATCCTAGCATTTGGGAGGCTGAGGTAGAGGATCTCCAAGAATCTCAGGCCAGCTGGCCTATGTAGTGAGTTTAAGGCCAGTCTGAACTACATAGCGAGATCTTCTCTCGAAAACAAACCTTAAAAAAGGGGGCCAGCAGGGTAGCTCAGCCATCTGAAGCACCTCCTTGGGCAAGCTTAGGTAAGCTGCATGGACTGCGGTTTGATCCCTGGCTTTATATGCCACTCCATCCCTGCCCCCATGGTGGGTTGAACCAGCCACAAACAAAAAAAAAAAAAAAAAAAGAAAGAAAAAGAAAATGAATACTACATGACAAAGTTGTGTAAGCAGATAGGTGTTTATTAAAATACTGGAGCAGGGCACCAGATTTGTCAGTTGCATAATTAAGTGTAGATGTTTCATTAATTTAGTTGAGGTAAAAACAATTTTAAATAGAAAGTGAATGTGATGGAGTTCAGTTGTCTTAGTTTGCTTGAACTCTGAGCAATGATATTATTTGCAGGCAGAGACCGGTGACTGCTGGAGGGGCAGCTGAGGTCTGGGGATAAACTGCTTTGTATGTGGTTTCATAAGTGGTGCTGGAATATTTGATAATGGTTTTCTTTTTGTGGTACCAGAGATCAAACTTGGAACCTTGCACTTGCTAGGCAGGTGCTTATGCCACTGAGCTATGTCCCTGGCCCAATAATGATTTTTAACTTTTCTTTGACACAAAAGGAAATGTTAGCAATTCACATACAGTATTCTAAAATACTATGAAGTACCCCTGAAATTTCTCATATGTATCTGATTCCATTTTAGCTCAAGACTTTGAGCCGGGCATGGTGGCACAGGCCTGTAATCCCAGCACTTGGGAGGCTAAGGCAGGAGGATTGTTGTGAGTTTGAGACCAGCTTGAGCTACAAAGTGAGCTTAAGGCCAGCCTGAACTGCATAGTGAGAGCTTGTCTCAAAAAGACAAAAAAAAAAAAAAAAAAAAAAAAAAAAGTCTTTGAGCTGGGGAAATGGCTTAGTAGAAGCTTGCTTGCCTTGCAAGTGCAAGGGCTTGAGTTCAATCCCCGGTTCTGCAAAAACAACAAAACAAAAAATTCAAGAGTTTCAGTATAATTTCTAGGGATTGTTAGTATAGATTCATTTTTATATCCACAAATCTGAGTTTCATTTTGTTTTTATTTTTAAAAATCTTGCATTTAGGGCTGGCTAAATAGTTCAGCTGATTAAAGTACCTGCAAGCAGATGCAGGGGCCAGGGGTTTGATCCTCCCGGGCCTGCCATGCCAGCCCTGCTACTGGAGCACGCTGAGATCCAGTTGAGACTGGGTATGGTGGGGAGCACCTGTAATCCTAGCCCTTGATAGGCTGTAAACAAGAGAATCACTACGAGTCTGATCTAGTAGTAAGACCCTGTGGACCGTGCATACCTTTCCCTAAAATACAAAAAAAAAAAAAAAAAAAAGAAAAGAAAAAAAAATCCTGCATTTGTAAGTGAATTAAATGCTGAATACGGTTTCTTTCTTCTGATATCTACATCATGTCTGGCTGAATAAGCATTATTATGGCTTTCTCTAATGAATGCTTCCTTTTCACAGTGAGTAGGAGCAGTTTCTTTTCTTGTGACAGTAATTTATAACTGAAATTCCATACACATTTGGAAGAAATGTAGAAGGAATACTTACAAGATGGCAATTTTTATTTGGTGAATAAGAGGAACTGAGATCTGTATACAGTTAAGAGTTGTGTGTATACATCTAGGAAGCACTTCTGGAATGCTCCTACATTATAATTTAGGCTGTATCAGTTATTGTTGTATCTATTTTTGTTTTGCTTGAGACAGAGTCTCTCTATGTAGACCAGGTTGGCCTTGAACTCACAGTGATCCTCCTGCCTCAGCTTCTTGGGTGCTGAGATTATAGATGTGCATGTGCCATCATACCTGGCACGAATGATTACAGTTATGTTTGTTGGTCTCTTACGTTAATTCTCTGTGTGCTCACATTGAAGTTTTCCTTTTATTTGTACATACTACGCATATGTGTGTGTCTGTATTAGGGAAATATTACCATTGATACCCAAGTAGGAGGACTCAAATCATATAATGATTTGCATGTATCCATCTTCATTCTTTAGTGCATAAAAGGATTTCTTGTTTTGTTATTAATTTTGGGCTATTTTGCTTGAGCTTTTTATAGCCTTGAAACTCTACATTTCCTTTACAGAGCTTATTGTATTATTAATACTGTATTCTATTATTATTTTTGTATTAATTTTTATAGGAAAGATTGAATGTTGTGAAACTTCTAAAATAAGCATATTCTTATAAGTTGTAGTGACTAATAAGTTCGTTGTGGTGGTAACTTTCTGATTAGTAAGATCCTTTGAGGAGCAGTAGTGAATATGAAGGTGATCTTGACTGATAGCAGATCACCAGTCTGGGGCCTGCTGGTAGACGGATGTGTGGAGCAGCAGCAGGAAAGAAGCTTCTTGGGTTCCTTACAGAGATTCAAAAATATACTTTTTATGTTCAGATTTTAAAACATATAATACAGAAATGGTATATGTGTATTGATTTGTAGAGGTACATATAATGATATATGTGTATTTGTAAGCACATAAGGAAGCAAGAAGATGTGGTTTCAGTAGAGTGTTATGGAATCTGTCTCAGTAGACTTAGCTGGCTAAGTGGAGAGGGTGGAGCAGGACCTGTACACATAGTATGAATAGAGTGCTAACCTGAGAACAAGATGGGAGCAGTAGGAACAGGTGGGCACATATAAATACTATTGCAAGGGGTTGAGGAGATAGCTCAGTGGAATAAGTGCTTGCCTGGCAAGCGCAAGGCTCTGAGTTCAATCCCTGGTACCACACAAAACAAAACAAAACAACCACAATTGCATAAGTTCCAATGTGGTTGGACATAGCGGACGAGGGAGGGAGGCATAGTAAGGAAAATGAGTACTGTGTTTTTGATTGCAAGTGATGGTGATACTATCTTTTAGGGACTTGAAAAGGGCATGGTGTTTGGGGAAGCAAGTGAATTTGTTTTGTTTTTTGGTGGAACCGGGGATTGAACTCAAGCCCTTATGCTTGCCAGGCAAGCACTTATTCTACTGAGCCATCTCTCCAGCCCCTGAATTTGCTAATAGTACTGTTGACTTCAAGTTAAAATAGACCATTGAAGGAGTAATAGGGATTTAAAGATGTACAATATAATTAGGGTCTCATTGAACCATGAGATGGCATGTCCAAAAGCCATAGGAGGTTTTAATAAAGGGCTAGTTACGGACTGGAGTAAGATTCAGATGGCCATGAGAGAGTGCTGTACTCCTGAGCTAGCACGGGGACAGAGCTGTTTGTGTTCTGAGACTATGGCCAAGGAGATGGAGAGGTTTCCAGAATACATAAAAAGCATAGAGATTCACCCTGGGAGAATTTGGGACCTTGGTCAAAGGACATGGTTGTTGGGAGTGTAGTGCCACACAAACAGAGCCAGGGATTAACTTTCCTCACTACTTTTTGTTTTATACTTCCATGTAATCCCTGGCTGAGGGACCCCATCGACCAAACCCAGGCTGAGGCCTCTTGATGACTGAGTTTCCTGGGAGATGTTAGATACAGAAAATAGAGGCAATAGTTGACGTCTAGCACAGCCACAGCTTGGGCTCAGTAAGAGATTGATTTAGAAATCTTTCTCATTTGAAGCCCTGAAGATAAGTGGCTTTCCAAGAGGAAAAGTTGTTGAGAAAATTGCCTATGGCAGGAGATCGTAAATTCTGTACATGTCTGTGATAGAGAACAAGGATGCAGAACTAAAGAATTAACCTTAGGAGAGCCAAGGAATAGGCACCTAATATGATAGATAATTCTGGGCAACTCTTTGAGCTTAATTTTTTTCCTTTTAAAAGTCACATAGGTAGCTTTCTTTAGTAGAAAAGGAAAGAATGTTGAATTGGGATAGTTCTGGTTTCAGATTCTCTTTTATCATTTAGTGGGATATAAGCTTTTCATTGTTCTAGTCTCATTAAATAGAAATTCAAAGTTTTTGAGAGTTCTATAAATTGTGGTGCTTATGACATATAAATCTTGATTTTATTGTTACCTCTGTGTATCTTCAAATATGGACAGGTATTTCATATTTTAAAGTATAACATTAATTTGTTCAGTTTGTTTACATGTCTATTGTTTTTTCTTTTGTCGTTTTTTTTTTTTTTTTTTTTTGGTGGCAGAACCAGGGATTGAACTCAGGCCCTTGCACTCGCCAGGCAAGCACTTATTCTACTGAGCTATTTTTCTGGCCCTTGTCTTTCATTTTTAAAAAATGCTTTAGTTTATAGTATTTCCTTGTCTTCTCTTAACTTACCATGGTAAGTTGTCCTGTGTTGTGTCTACAATTTTTGTTCTACTAAAGTTATTTTTTTTTAAGAGTAGGAGAATTTACTGGAGAATACTAATTGGTAATGAGGAATAGGAATAGCAGCTGAGACAGGAGGAGCCCCAAATGCTTTTTTTTTTTTTTTTTTTCTTTTTGTTTAAACTTTCTGCAAAGCTTTATTCTGGAGGGCTGAGTCCTTGGCAGCTGCCTTCCTCATGGTGGCCAGCACGTTGCTTAGCTCCTCACACTTCCTCTTGGCCTGTGTTTGCATCCCTGTCCTTTTCTTGATTAACTTGAGGGTCCATTTGGAGACCTGGAGAAGCTCCATGGCATGCCACTTGTAGGGGGCAAAGCTGCACACCCCTGGATCATGTCTCACACGAACTTGGTATGTTTGGTGAGGGGTCAGCAATGGTGGCTGTTCTCAGTTTGCTCATATTCTCAGTCACCTTGTGGCCCTTGTTGAGGCCCACAGCCATGGGATAGAGGAGGGCCATGGTTATTGTTCTTCAATGGTTGCTGCAGTGAAAGTGCTGGTTTTTTTTTTTTAAGCTGTATTTTTAGAGGTGAATTTTCTTTAAGTCATGTATGTATGTGTATGTATGTATATATTTGGTACAGGGTCTTGCTGCGCAGCTCAGACTCATAACCATCCTGTTTTCAGCCTCCCCAGTGCTGGGATTGTAGGCTTGTACTACCATGCCCAGTCTCAATGGTCTGCTCAGCTTGTGGGGGTGGGGAGTTAGGGGTGGTTGTGGGGGGTGAGGGGGTAATGTGGTATGTGGTACAGGGGATAGAACCTAAGGAGGCGCTTAGTCTGCTGAACTATCTTGTTGGCTCTCTAGCTCTTTGCTAATGCCTGTTGCCTGGACAGTGCTATCTTTACGTCTGAGGTTAAGGGTTTCCTGTATCCATAATGTGCTTACATGTTATCTATTCTTCAAGGCAAAACTATTTTGAAGCTTTTGCACAGCTGTTTTGGCCTACATTAATCACTCTTTTATGCCCTTTGGTTGCACCAAGTCTTATATATACTTGATGAGTCTATATGTACCTTTTTTTTTTTTTTTTTTTTTTTTTTTTTTTTTTTTTTTTTTTTTTTTTTTTTGTTGTCTTTTTGAGGCAGGGTCTCACTATGCAGTTCAGGCTGGCCTTAAGCTCACTTTGTAGCTCAGGCTGGTCTCGAACTCACAACAATCCTCCTGCCTCAGCCTCCCGAGTGCTGGGATTACAAGCATGTGCCACCACGCCCGGCTTTATATGTACCTTATAGTCAGAGACCATATTTTGTTGTTGAGTATAGTGTTGAATATATAATAGCTAATTTAGAAATGCAAACTGAGACAAATTGAAGTTTTAATTAGTATTGTAGTATAATCAAGAACCAACTATAGCCAGGTGTGGTGGTGCACATGCCTGTAATCCTAGGGCTCAGGAGGCTGAGGCAGGAGGATCACTGTAAGTTTGAGGCTAGCCTGGGCTATATAATGAGTTCAAGGCCAGCCTGCACTGCACTGTGAGACACTGTCTTAACACTCAAAGAAAACAGCTGTGTAGAATCTTTTTTTGTTGGGAGGTTGAACTGGGGATTGAACTCAGGTCCTTGTACTTGCCAGGCAAGCACTTATTCTAATGAGTCATGTCCCCAGCCCCTAGAATCTTAAATATGCTTTTTATTTTTGTTAAAAGTATGCTAATTAGCCGGGCGTGGTGGCGCATGCCTGTAATCCCAGCACTCGGGAGGCTGAGGCAGGAGGATTGTTGTGAGTTCGAGACCAGCCTGAGCTACAAAGTGAGCTTAAGGCCAGCCTGAACTGCATAGTGAGACCCTGCCTCAAAAAGACAACAAAAAAAAAAAAAAAAAAAAAAAAAAAAAAAAAAAAAAAAAAAAAAAAAAAAAGGTACATATAGACTCATCAAGTATATATAAGACTTGGTGCAACCAAAGGGCATAAAAGAGTGATTAATGTAGGCCAAAACAGCTGTGCAAAAGCTTCAAAATAGTTTTGCCTTGAAGAATAGATAACATGTAAGCACATTATGGATACAGGAAACCCTTAACCTCAGACGTAAAGATAGCACTGTCCAGGCAACAGGCATTAGCAAAGAGCTAGAGAGCCAACAAGATAGTTCAGCAGACTAAGCGCCTCCTTAGGTTCTATCCCCTGTACCACATACCACATTACCCCCTCACCCCCCACAACCACCCCTAACTCCCCACCCCCACAAGCTGAGCAGACCATTGAGACTGGGCATGGTAGTACAAGCCTACAATCCCAGCACTGGGGAGGCTGAAAACAGGATGGTTATGAGTCTGAGCTGCGCAGCAAGACCCTGTACCAAATATATACATACATACACATACATACATGACTTAAAGAAAATTCACCTCTAAAAATACAGCTTAAAAAAAAAAAACCAGCACTTTCACTGCAGCAACCATTGAAGAACAATAACCATGGCCCTCCTCTATCCCATGGCTGTGGGCCTCAACAAGGGCCACAAGGTGACTGAGAATATGAGCAAACTGAGAACAGCCACCATTGCTGACCCCTCACCAAACATACCAAGTTCGTGTGAGACATGATCCAGGGGTGTGCAGCTTTGCCCCCTACAAGTGGCATGCCATGGAGCTTCTCCAGGTCTCCAAATGGACCCTCAAGTTAATCAAGAAAAGGACAGGGATGCAAACACAGGCCAAGAGGAAGTGTGAGGAGCTAAGCAACGTGCTGGCCACCATGAGGAAGGCAGCTGCCAAGGACTCAGCCCTCCAGAATAAAGCTTTGCAGAAAGTTTAAACAAAAAGAAAAAAAAAAAAAAAAAAAGCATTTGGGGCTCCTCCTGTCTCAGCTGCTATTCCTATTCCTCATTACCAATTAGTATTCTCCAGTAAATTCTCCTACTCTTAAAAAAAAATAACTTTAGTAGAACAAAAATTGTAGACACAACACAGGACAACTTACCATGGTAAGTTAAGAGAAGACAAGGAAATACTATAAACTAAAGCATTTTTTAAAAATGAAAGACAAGGGCCAGAAAAATAGCTCAGTAGAATAAGTGCTTGCCTGGCGAGTGCAAGGGCCTGAGTTCAATCCCTGGTTCTGCCACCAAAAAAAAAAAAAAAAAAAAACGACAAAAGAAAAAACAATAGACATGTAAACAAACTGAACAAATTAATGTTATACTTTAAAATATGAAATACCTGTCCATATTTGAAGATACACAGAGGTAACAATAAAATCAAGATTTATATGTCATAAGCACCACAATTTATAGAACTCTCAAAAACTTTGAATTTCTATTTAATGAGACTAGAACAATGAAAAGCTTATATCCCACTAAATGATAAAAGAGAATCTGAAACCAGAACTATCCCAATTCAACATTCTTTCCTTTTCTACTAAAGAAAGCTACCTATGTGACTTTTAAAAGGAAAAAAATTAAGCTCAAAGAGTTGCCCAGAATTATCTATCATATTAGGTGCCTATTCCTTGGCTCTCCTAAGGTTAATTCTTTAGTTCTGCATCCTTGTTCTCTATCACAGACATGTACAGAATTTACGATCTCCTGCCATAGGCAATTTTCTCAACAACTTTTCCTCTTGGAAAGCCACTTATCTTCAGGGCTTCAAATGAGAAAGATTTCTAAATCAATCTCTTACTGAGCCCAAGCTGTGGCTGTGCTAGACGTCAACTATTGCCTCTATTTTCTGTATCTAACATCTCCCAGGAAACTCAGTCATCAAGAGGCCTCAGCCTGGGTTTGGTCGATGGGGTCCCTCAGCCAGGGATTACATGGAAGTATAAAACAAAAAGTAGTGAGGAAAGTTAATCCCTGGCTCTGTTTGTGTGGCACTACACTCCCAACAACCATGTCCTTTGACCAAGGTCCCAAATTCTCCCAGGGTGAATCTCTATGCTTTTTATGTATTCTGGAAACCTCTCCATCTCCTTGGCCATAGTCTCAGAACACAAACAGCTCTGTCCCCGTGCTAGCTCAGGAGTACAGCACTCTCTCATGGCCATCTGAATCTTACTCCAGTCCGTAACTAGCCCTTTATTAAAACCTCCTATGGCTTTTGGACATGCCATCTCATGGTTCAATGAGACCCTAATTATATTGTACATCTTTAAATCCCTATTACTCCTTCAATGGTCTATTTTAACTTGAAGTCAACAGTACTATTAGCAAATTCAGGGGCTGGAGAGATGGCTCAGTAGAATAAGTGCTTGCCTGGCAAGCATAAGGGCTTGAGTTCAATCCCCGGTTCCACCAAAAAACAAAACAAATTCACTTGCTTCCCCAAACACCATGCCCTTTTCAAGTCCCTAAAAGATAGTATCACCATCACTTGCAATCAAAAACACAGTACTCATTTTCCTTACTATGCCTCCCTCCCTCGTCCGCTATGTCCAACCACATTGGAACTTATGCAATTGTGGTTGTTTTGTTTTGTTTTGTGTGGTACCAGGGATTGAACTCAGAGCCTTGCGCTTGCCAGGCAAGCACTTATTCCACTGAGCTATCTCCTCAACCCCTTGCAATAGTATTTATATGTGCCCACCTGTTCCTACTGCTCCCATCTTGTTCTCAGGTTAGCACTCTATTCATACTATGTGTACAGGTCCTGCTCCACCCTCTCCACTTAGCCAGCTAAGTCTACTGAGACAGATTCCATAACACTCTACTGAAACCACATCTTCTTGCTTCCTTATGTGCTTACAAATACACATATATCATTATATGTACCTCTACAAATCAATACACATATACCATTTCTGTATTATATGTTTTAAAATCTGAACATAAAAAGTATATTTTTGAATCTCTGTAAGGAACCCAAGAAGCTTCTTTCCTGCTGCTGCTCCACACATCCGTCTACCAGCAGGCCCCAGACTGGTGATCTGCTATCAGTCAAGATCACCTTCATATTCACTACTGCTCCTCAAAGGATCTTACTAATCAGAAAGTTACCACCACAACGAACTTATTAGTCACTACAACTTATAAGAATATGCTTATTTTAGAAGTTTCACAACATTCAATCTTTCCTATAAAAATTAATACAAAAATAATAATAGAATACAGTATTAATAATACAATAAGCTCTGTAAAGGAAATGTAGAGTTTCAAGGCTATAAAAAGCTCAAGCAAAATAGCCCAAAATTAATAACAAAACAAGAAATCCTTTTATGCACTAAAGAATGAAGATGGATACATGCAAATCATTATATGATTTGAGTCCTCCTACTTGGGTATCAATGGTAATATTTCCCTAATACAGACACACACATATGCGTAGTATGTACAAATAAAAGGAAAACTTCAATGTGAGCACACAGAGAATTAACGTAAGAGACCAACAAACATAACTGTAATCATTCGTGCCAGGTATGATGGCACATGCACATCTATAATCTCAGCACCCAAGAAGCTGAGGCAGGAGGATCACTGTGAGTTCAAGGCCAACCTGGTCTACATAGAGAGACTCTGTCTCAAGCAAAACAAAAATAGATACAACAATAACTGATACAGCCTAAATTATAATGTAGGAGCATTCCAGAAGTGCTTCCTAGATGTATACACACAACTCTTAACTGTATACAGATCTCAGTTCCTCTTATTCACCAAATAAAAATTGCCATCTTGTAAGTATTCCTTCTACATTTCTTCCAAATGTGTATGGAATTTCAGTTATAAATTACTGTCACAAGAAAAGAAACTGCTCCTACTCACTGTGAAAAGGAAGCATTCATTAGAGAAAGCCATAATAATGCTTATTCAGCCAGACATGATGTAGATATCAGAAGAAAGAAACCGTATTCAGCATTTAATTCACTTACAAATGCAGGATTTTTTTTTCTTTTCTTTTTTTTTTTTTTTTTTTTGTATTTTAGGGAAAGGTATGCACGGTCCACAGGGTCTTACTACTAGATCAGACTCGTAGTGATTCTCTTGTTTACAGCCTATCAAGGGCTAGGATTACAGGTGCTCCCCACCATACCCAGTCTCAACTGGATCTCAGCGTGCTCCAGTAGCAGGGCTGGCATGGCAGGCCCGGGAGGATCAAACCCCTGGCCCCTGCATCTGCTTGCAGGTACTTTAATCAGCTGAACTATTTAGCCAGCCCTAAATGCAAGATTTTTAAAAATAAAAACAAAATGAAACTCAGATTTGTGGATATAAAAATGAATCTATACTAACAATCCCTAGAAATTATACTGAAACTCTTGAATTTTTTGTTTTGTTGTTTTTGCAGAACCGGGGATTGAACTCAAGCCCTTGCACTTGCAAGGCAAGCAAGCTTCTACTAAGCCATTTCCCCAGCTCAAAGACTTTTTTTTTTTTTTTTTTTTTTTTTTTTGTCTTTTTGAGACAAGCTCTCACTATGCAGTTCAGGCTGGCCTTAAGCTCACTTTGTAGCTCAAGCTGGTCTCAAACTCACAACAATCCTCCTGCCTTAGCCTCCCAAGTGCTGGGATTACAGGCCTGTGCCACCATGCCCGGCTCAAAGTCTTGAGCTAAAATGGAATCAGATACATATGAGAAATTTCAGGGGTACTTCATAGTATTTTAGAATACTGTATGTGAATTGCTAACATTTCCTTTTGTGTCAAAGAAAAGTTAAAAATCATTATTGGGCCAGGGACATAGCTCAGTGGCATAAGCACCTGCCTAGCAAGTGCAAGGTTCCAAGTTTGATCTCTGGTACCACAAAAAGAAAACCATTATCAAATATTCCAGCACCACTTATGAAACCACATACAAAGCAGTTTATCCCCAGACCTCAGCTGCCCCTCCAGCAGTCACCGGTCTCTGCCTGCAAATAATATCATTGCTCAGAGTTCAAGCAAACTAAGACAACTGAACTCCATCACATTCACTTTCTATTTAAAATTGTTTTTACCTCAACTAAATTAATGAAACATCTACACTTAATTATGCAACTGACAAATCTGGTGCCCTGCTCCAGTATTTTAATAAACACCTATCTGCTTACACAACTTTGTCATGTAGTATTCATTTTCTTTTTCTTTCTTTTTTTTTTTTTTTTTTTGTTTGTGGCTGGTTCAACCCACCATGGGGGCAGGGATGGAGTGGCATATAAAGCCAGGGATCAAACCGCAGTCCATGCAGCTTACCTAAGCTTGCCCAAGGAGGTGCTTCAGATGGCTGAGCTACCCTGCTGGCCCCCTTTTTTAAGGTTTGTTTTCGAGAGAAGATCTCGCTATGTAGTTCAGACTGGCCTTAAACTCACTACATAGGCCAGCTGGCCTGAGATTCTTGGAGATCCTCTACCTCAGCCTCCCAAATGCTAGGATTACGAGCACAAGCCACCACACCAAGCTTTTAAATTTTCTAATTTGATACCAAAATTAAGTTCTCATTATTATTTGATCAAAACATCCATATATTTCAAACAGATTCTACCTTTATTTTTTTCATTCAACTTAAGCTATCACACATTTTTGTTGTTTTTTTGGGGGGGTCTTATACCCATCACAATTTTCTTATGCTATTATTTTTTATTATATGCCAATAGTAAAATATCAGTACAATATATACTCTAAATCACCCTATCTAATACTTTTAGCTTTTTTATTTTTTCTCATGAACAAAATTCACCTCAGCCACTATACATCTACCCTCAGACTGGAAAATTCTCCAAACCCTATTAAAGAGCCACATCTTGGGCTGGGGAGATGGCTCAGTAGAATAAGTGTTTGTCTGGCAAGCACAAGGACCCAAGTTGAATCCCCTGTTCTGGAAAAAAAAAAAAAAAGAGCACCACATATTACCTACCGTGGGGTCAGGTCCCAACAAACACACAGTGAAGAAGCCTACATAAAGTATTTGGCTTCTTGGTTTCTCCCTTCCTTCCCTTCCTCTCTTTCATTCTCCTGAGATGTTCTTGCTATATAATCCTCCAGCTTCAGGGCTGGGAAGATGGCTCAGTGGTATAAGCACCTGCCTGGCAAGCGTAAGGTCCCGAGTTTGATCCCCAGTATAAAAAAAAAAATCCCTCTAGCTTCAGCCTTTGAGTATTGAGATTATAGATAGTCAACATTACACCCATCTGGTTGTTTGTTTAATAAAATAAACTGAGTAGGATTTCACCTGTCATTTGCTGATAATTATCCTCAATGTTATTTCCAATCTCTCAGCTCAATAGCAACCACATACACGAAGAGAGAAAGAAAGAACTTTAACCTAGAACAAGCTAGCAGCCCCAGTGTGCCACTGGGCAGAGAAGAAGGGCACCAAATACTCAAAACCCATAGCCATGACGTTTACACTGCATTTATAGAAATGTATCTGAGTACTTAAGAATTTTTACTAGGCTTACAAATCAAGTATTGTTTTCCAACATTCACAGCTTAAGATAAAATTTTCATATTTATTAAAATTTTCATATTTATTAAATGGTCATTATAATCCTTGTAGGAAAATTTTTTTTATGCTCACAACAAAAATGAAAAGATTTCCCCAACAACTTTGTAGTATACCAATGGTGGTAAACCTTTCAGAGATGAGTGCCCAAACTATATCCAAATTTATCACTAAGTGCCAATACTGCAATAAAACCTGAATACTGAGATTTTAGTTTAGAAAAACATATTCACACATTAACATCTTCTATCTTAAAAGAAAAACAATTTGCAGGCTACAGGTTCATCACTATGATATATACTAATTCACCAACTAAACATATAGTTAGTAGGGTCTAGTGGTGCACACCTGTAATTCCAGCACTCTGTGAGTCTGAGGCAAGAGGGTCACAAGTCCAAACCTAGCCTGGGGAATTTAGCAAGAGCCCACCTCAAAAGAAAAAAATTTTTTAAATGCTGGGAATGTTCCCCCACTCCTACCACCACCACCACAACTACAGCTATCTCATCCAGAGCCAGATGGAAATACCAAGATTTCTAAGATTAAAAGGGAAAAGGAATGTGATCACTCCAATTATACCTATTTTTGACCTAAAGGGAAAATAATACTGCTCTATCAATACTAACTAAAAAAAAAAACTTAATGAATGATTCGATGAGTGAATGCTTGCAATCCCAGCACTCAGGTGGCTGAGGCAGGAGCATCACCCCAAGCTTGAGGCCAGCCAGGGCTACAGAGTGAGCCCACATTCCCTGCATTGTTAAAAGTCTTTTTGTTTTGAGATGGGTCCTTGCTTAAATTCCCAGACTGGGTTTGGACTTGTGACTCTCCTGCCTAAACACAGTGAGACCGTCTTTAAAAAAAAAAGGGGGGGGGGATTTTTAAAAAGTTACTTTATTTCCTAACCACTGAGCTCTCTAAGTAGTAGAAGTCAATAGCTAGGTAACAACTAGTATCTGTACTCCCCCCCTCAAATAAAATTTATCATTATGAAGCTGCAATTTTGTCTGTACAGCCCCTGACATGAGGCTCTCAAAGAATTATAAGCTATACAAATTTCCTAAACAGAGATGTTTTACTGGTTCCCAAGTTATACTGAATAGATTTAGAAAGAGGTTATTCAATGCAAGATTTATCTGGTAATCATAATGCTAACGTTTGGAAAATAAGTTTTAAGTAACAAATATTTTATGACACATCTACCTGTTTCCACATTCTCGGTCTCAACTTCTTGTTCTTCTGCCACATCTTGCATCAGATAAGTCTCATCATCATAAACCAGAACCTGGGCGGCATAGCCCTGCTCTAATCTGGCACTGGGAACTGGCTCCACAATCACTGCTGGATACTCAGCAATCTTTTCACTTTCCTACAAGAGCAAATTTTAAAAACAATCAACCTTTTATTCATAGATTCTAGATTCAGTTATAAATCCTTTAGCTCACACAGCCCTAAGTATTTGACACAATGTATGACAAATATTTATGTAAAATCAAGAGATGAAAAGAGCTAACTTCAATAATCTTTTAAAGTTTCAAAAGAAATGGATTAAACATTTTAAATAACTGGGGTTTGAGAATTAAGATGGCAGGTTAAAAACATAATTTTACTTCCTTATGAATGCACTAAAACAGTAATAAGTTTATGACTGAACTCACAGAAGAAATAAGAACAAAAAAAAAGATAAGAGCAACAAAGTCTTAGAAGACTGAAGGTACACAGATAAGTATTAGGTACTTTAACACACCCAGGAAAGTGAACAAAGCTGGGGAATGACAAACTGCACTGCACAGCAAGCAAATCCACAGAAAACACCATCAATCAATCACTTCCTCTCAAGAGATATTTATAGACAAAAAACAAGTATAGAGTACTACACAGCAAAAATATTTTTGCAGGAGGGTACGGGAGGGTCTTTTAGAGACAAGATCTTGCAATTGAGGCTGGCCTTGAGCTCACTCTATAGAGCAGGCTGGTCTCGAACTCACAATGATCCTCTTGCCTCAGCCTCCCAAATGCTGGGATTACAGGCATGCACCACCATGCAAGGCAAGAATATATTAAAATAAAAGACAAAGGAGTTCTCAGAAATTAAAAAAAAAAAAAAAAAAAAAAAAAGCTAACAAGGACACAGGGCCAGGGATATATCCCAAGAATACAGTACTAGCCCTGGGTTCATTCCCTAAGCTCCACCAGGAATTTGAGGAGAAAAGAGAGAACCAAGGATTGAGGAGAGGGAAACAGAGGTTTGTGGAGGTGAGAAGGAAAAGGGAATGAAGGGAACAGAAGAAAGAGAAGCAACAATTTTGTGGAGAAGGAAAATGAAGAGGAAGAATAAGAGGAAGAATGAGGAGGAGGAAGAACAAGGAAGCAACAACATAGTTTTATGGAACAGGAAGAGGAATACAGAGGGAGAAGGAAAAGAAGAAAGCAACAGGAGCAAGAGCAGCAGAGACTTGAAAAATAAAAATGAGGCCAGAACCACAGAAAACTGTATGAGGAGGTCAGTCCTAGAGATGCAAAAACATAACAGGAGCTTCAGTAAACGCAAACAGAAAATGAAAAAAAAAAAAAAAAAAAAAAAAAAAAAAAAAAAAAAAAAAAAAAAAAAAAAAAAAAAAAAAAAAAAAAAAAAAAAAAAAAAGAAAGAAAGAAAGAAGATTTGGTCAAAATAAATAAATGAAATTTTATAAAAAAGAGGAATCAAAATATATACAGGTACAAATACCCTATGATGAATACAACAATTATGCATACTGAAATTGCTCTAAGAAACTTTTGAAAATCAAGAGCTGAAGATATAGACTGCGGATACAAAAGAATTCACCAAGAAAGTAACACCTACACTGAAACATATCACTGTGTAATAGTGGGGATCAAAAAGATGATTCTAGAAATAAGATACAGGCTACACATAGTGCAAAGAATCAGAACACGGACTTCGATCTTCTCAATAGTCATATCATAAGGAAGATGACAGGGTAGTGATTTCTTCAAAATTATGAAGGAAAAGTATTTACAACCTAGAATTTATTACCCACTTATGAAAGTAGAATAAGAATATCTGAGACATGGGGCCAGGGAGATAGTTCAGTAGAATAAGTGCTTCCCTGGCAAGCGCAAGGGGCTGGGTTCAATCCCCAGCTCCAGAAAAAAAAAAAATCTGAGACATGATCTTAAAGCATTTACCTTCTACCCACCCTAAGATGCAAAGGAAAATGTATTCCATCCAAAAAAGGTCAATTTTTTAAAAAACAAAGCAAATTTAGGATACAAAGCACAGGAGATCCAACATGTGACAAACAGAATAGGAATCTTCAGGAAGACTGTAAAGAGAGATTCTGGGATGCCACCTATGCACCAGACTCACATAGCAATCACTCCAGGGGGTAGACACATGATTTCTACCACAACACAGCCAATATGAGCTGCCATGTCCTAAGAACACAGTGCCCCAGCAAGCCTGTGCCAGATGCTCCTCCGTGCATAGCTTGCTTTGATGCACCTCTCACTCGTTTCCCCACTGTCTGGGGTCAACTGAAGATATTTGTTTCACCCCCAGATGTGTTCTGCTTTGTACCACTCCTAAAAAAAGTTAGAAGGACCACCCTAAGCTTACAAACAAAAAATATAGCACTCTCTTCACATGATCACATAAACAATGAATATATAATACCCAGCTCATACTGCACCACAGCCCAGATGTGCTTTACATTTCCAACAACTCCGGCACTACCACTGATTATCCGCATATCTTCTCCTATAAGGCTTATTTTTGGCAAACTCTGCTAGCTATCTGTTGAGGTTTCTGTCTACATGTCTCCCCAAAGTCTCAGTTGCTCATAGGTGGGGGGAAGGGGAAGTGAAGCCTGGGTGGAGGAGGGTCACAGGGGCATGGCCTGGGCAGAGTTCTCCTCCCTCTTTCTCCCTTGATCTCTCTCTGCTTCCAGCCTGCCAGGCCCTGAGCAATTCCCCTCTGCAAGGCCACCCAACCTGAGCCAGCCGCTATGGCATGAAACATCCACAAACTATGAACCAAATTAAATCTTCCTTCCGTCAAGCTGTGGGTGTCAGGTACTGTTTCTCAGCAACAGGAAAGGAAGACAGAACTCCAATCATTCTTTCAATTTAACACTGTCTAGGAATCTTTACATACACACACACACACACATACACACACACACACTATGCATAAAAATAAGTTAAGACAATACCTTTGGAGACAAGAACAGGATTCAAGAAAGGAGCACGCATAATATTCTAATTTTTTTTTCTAGTACCAGAGATTGAACTTGGACCTTGTGCTTTCCAGGCAGGTGCTTATGTCACTGAGCTATATCCCCAGCTAAAATATTGATTAATAATTTGTATTTCTTAAACTGAGTAATAGACAGTATTACTATTGTGTGTGTGTATTTAAGACAAGATCTTGTTGTATAGTTCAGGCGGTCCTTGAACTCACTATGCAGCCCAGGCTGGACTTGAACTGTTGTAGGCAGCTAAATTAGAAATATTATAGGCAGACAGTTATAGGCCCTCAAGGAGACATTATGAAAGACAAGATGACTTCGCAACTGTGGGAGAGACATGCACTCCTGTTGTGGACCAGACTTCAAGACAACAGAGTAAATAAATGGAGCTACATACCTCCCTAAGGATGGGCATCAGGGATTGATATTCTAAATAGGTATCAATCACCTAGCAGCAAGTCACTAACCCAATCTCTTACAGGAAAATCCTGTTGTGTATTGATGCCCACTTGCTATGTGGCTTGCTTCACCATTTGGTCCTGATTTAATCAATTTTACCTGAGCAATTGTTCTTACAATGTTATTGGTTGACCACAGTTTTGTCCCACCTCATGCCCACTCAATGCATTCCCATATTCTTCACCCAAAACCCACCTCACCCCATGGTTTTACTCTATGAAATCCCTAGAAAAGGAGTGGAGAGCTATCTCAGCTAAGCACCTGCCTGGCAAGTACAAGGACCCAAATTCCATCCCCAGTACTGCATGTTATACCAGCCCCGAAAACAGGCATGATAGTGCATACCTATAATCCCAGCATTGGTGGAAGCTGAGACAGGAGGATCACTATAAATCCAAGCTGCCTAGTGAAACCCTATATCCAAAGAGAAAGAGAGAGAGAAATCCCTAGAAAAAGGCAGCTTGGCAAGCAACCCACTCAGGTCCCTTCTGTCCTCTCACACAGGACTGTTCTTTCCCCTAATAAATATATAAATATATTCTGCTCTTAACTTCTGTTGTTCCTAAAATTCATTCTTCAGTTTGAGAGACTATAAACTCATCCCAGTTATCTTTCAGGTTGAGACTTTCATTCCCCTATATCAGAATTGAACTGATCCTCCACATCAGCCTCCCAAGTGCTGGGATTACAGATATGTACTACCTGATAGGTTATGGCCCAAGTAGAGACTGCTAAATTATTAAGGCCCTGATCTACCATGGCTGAATCCCCAAAACAGTTTACCTCCCCAATGACCACTTGCTCCTTCCCCACGCCAGCCCCGATATAACTTCCTTTTACTTTTCCCACCCATACAAAAGGGCTTCTAATCAGCTCCTTGTGTGTCACTGAACCTGCCTCTCAAACCCACCCCTAGCAAAAGTCCAAAGTCTCAGGCTCCCTGTCTCAGGACAGAGGATATGCCCATCTCCCTCCCCTTGATCCTGTCTTCAGAGTTAATCAAGGCCTCCTCCCCATTTCTGCTTCTCTGCTGTACCACCACCATGGCTGCTGCCAGTAAAATCTATCACTACCACACTAGATTGTATTGTATATAGTCTTCCACATATGTGTATTTTATACTCTTCATTTTGTATGACACATTTCACCACAAATTTAAATTAAGTTGCAAAATGAAGATACAGCAAAATTACTTTTAAAATACAAAGTACTTGTTAGCTTGGCTAATAATTCCCTACTTAGCCTAAGGCAAAGCCTTGAACTTTTCATTATGAAACTTTTTTCTCACACACTCCATACACCAACAGTTGAACTCTCCATATTTGTCTCAATCTTATAGCCTCAGTCTCCAGGTAAGCACTAGCTGGCTGTAGGACCACTGTGAAGAAGACTCACGAGTAATGTCTATGTATTTTTTGAAACAGTGCCTTGCTGTATCACCCAGGATGGCCTTGAACTCCTGTCTCAAGCAACCCTGAGCACCACAGTAAGTCAAACCACACATGGTACCACTGCAACAAGCTGTATATTTTTATATAATATTTTAATAGCAAAATACCAGACTTTATATATATGATGAATGTCCCCTTCTACCCAAGAACTACAAAATTAATACTTTCTAAACCATGAAATAATTGAGGACTAGAATTACATACAAAGGCTGAAATTCTATCTACATCTTCTTCCCCATTAATTATGATTCAGGCTCTTAGTTTGGCTTTATTTTGCTATTTATTTATTTATTTATTTTTGTGGTACTGGGGATTGAAGCACTCTAAAATTGAGCTATAGTCCTAGGCCTTTATTTTGCTGTTTAAACAGTTCTTTTCATTTAACCATTAAAAATATATATATATACTATTTTGTATTTTAAAAAATACTCCTTTTAATGAATTTTAGCTGCTCCTTACTTCTCACACTTGTACACACCTCTCCGGCCAACGTGGCACCCTGGCTCATCTGCAGTCTTACTACCTAACTGAAACTTCTCCCCAGGGTCAGTGGAAAGGAACTGGGCATGTGGCCTGGCAGCACAGGACTTGTCCAGAATGCAGAGGCTCTAGCATTCATCTTTAGCACCGTTGGAAAAAAAAAAAAAAAGTATTACAATTTCCATTCCTTGCTGCTGTACTTTGTTTCCTTACACATTGACATTATCTCATTTTAATTTTTTCTCCCATTTTTTGCCCAGTGTGGCAGTGAAGGCCTATAATCCCAGTACTATGGGAGGCTGATGCAGGAGCCCACAGGTGCAAATCCAGCTTGAGCAATGTAGTGACTTAGTGAGACTTTGTCTCAAAAAAAAAGTTTGGAGAAACAGTTTAGAGCAAAGGCACTTAAACCAATCAACACTAGAAGAAGAAAAGTTTTCCTTCCATCCTTTTCTACCTCCCCAACAAAGCCCATCCCAACTCTTTCATCACAGTAAAATCAAGACCAGCCCACTCAGCACAGTTTTCTTTTTCTCTGAGCCATCTCCTTTATTTACCACCCTAATCTATGGCTTCAGATAAGCTCAGCCACATTGACCACTTCAAACAGCATCTCTATGCTAAAGCTTATTACTAAATGCTAGTCCTCATTTCTAACCCATCTACTCCATTCCAGAACTAAAATGTAAATTAGCAATATTATCATAGGAGTATTTCACCTAACACACGACATTGTCCTTATATTTTAAGCTTAACTAGTCTACTTAGAACATGGTATCAACATCCTTCCCCCATTCTTCTAAAAGCTGTTTCTTATTTAGAAAGTAAATTATAGTAATAATAGTCACATCTCATGAAGTCCCTTGAAAATTGAGTATGATGAGGTAAGGACCAGTGAAATAGCTCAGCAAACTAAGCACCTGCTTAGGAAAGTGCAGAAATTGGGGCTTGATCCCCAGTACCACATGCAGCCTACCCCCCCCATGCCCCCAAGCCAGTCACCAAGACAAGGCATGGTGGTGCACGACTGTAATCCTAGCACTGGGGAGACTAAAATAGGATCACTATGAATCCAAGCTATGTAGTGAGACCTGTAAAAAGTACACAAAAAATACACAATACATATATACATGAGTTGTCTAGCACAGTGTTTCTGTCCCAATATAAGTACTAGTGATCTGTTATACTGAAACAATAATTTTCAAATCTCATTGCTTTCAATATTGATTTACTTTCTTTTTCTTCCTTTTTTTTTTTTTTTGGTGGAACCAGGGATTGAGCTCAGGCCCTTCTACTGAGCCATCTCCCCAGCCCCTCTTTTTGTTTTTTGAAACAGGGTTCATTGTATAGTCCAGGAGGTGTGTGCCAGGTTTGCTTTCAACTATGGAGGGTAACTTTTCACTTAGAAGCAAAACCCTTTGTATCATTTTGCATGAAAAACGCTCCCTGGTAGTCTAGTGGTTAGGATTCGGCGCTCTCTCATTTTGCATGAAAAGTTTTAATGACTCCCTAGTACTTGTCCACAAGAACCTGTTATTGGCTGAATTGTATTCTTTAGGGGCTGGGGAGATAGCTCAACAGAATAAGCACTTGCCTGGCAAGCACAAGGTCCTGAGTTCAATCTCCAGTGGTAGAGCCCTTACCTAGCACCTCTAAGGCTCTGAATTCCATTCTAGCACAGTTAAACAGAAAATTTGGACACAGACAAAACTGGAAGGAAAACAACATAGACATAGGAAGAGTATCATCTATAAGCCATGGAAAGCCAGGAAAGAGGCATAGAAGATAATCCTGCTCATAGCCCTCAAAGGAACCAACAATTTGATTTCAAAATCCTGGCCTACAGAAAGACAGTCAATTTCTTTTACCCAAGTTTATACTAAGTAGTAACAACAGTCCCAGAAAACTAATATATACTTATTTCCTGCTATATTTCACAAAAACTGACGACTGATACCTGTTAATTCTTAAATGCTAAGGGTTTTCTTGCTTGTTACTTTGTAGGCTTCAACAACTGTCCAAGTCCTTTTTTTTTTTGGTAGAACTGGAGATTGAACTCAGACACTTGCGCTTGCCAGGAAAGCAGTTACTCCAGTGAGCTATCTCCCCAGCCCCCAATGTCCAAGTCCTTTTAATCTATAGTTGCCTTTTCTTTCAGAACAAAGGCATCTTGTACAATTCCCACTCTGAACCAATTTTACCACCCACATACACAAGTCCGTTGCCTATTACTACTGTCACCCTTAACAGAGTCCTAGGAAGTTTCTAAAGCAGAGAAAGGAAACTTCAAACTCACACTAGCTACAGAATAATACTGAAAAACAATATTCAGGACACATCAGTAGGAGACATAAAGGGATTAGGCAGAAGTCTAAAGGACTTGTGGGCCCTCAAGAGACAGACATCGGAACAGCCTGGGCTGATATAGCTGGGAGATTTGGGTTCGGAATCAGGGCTTGTGAATCTGTGTAAAGAGGAGATGAAAGCCCATTTCCTGGCAATAGACACCACAGTCAAAGGGGCTCCATTTGTGAGTAAAAAGGAATGGCCAAAGTCTACAGGCCTGGATTTATTGAATGTAAAGATTTTAGGAATTTTTGGATTAGATTTGTGTTCTTACTCTTCTTGAGTGTTTATCCTTCTCTACAATATTTAGGTCCATACAATCAATTTTTCCTCAAACTTGCTCTATTATTTAATAGAAATGGAAAAAATTCATGTAAGTAATTAACATATTTCACACTATTGACCCTTACAACTCTACTATCCAAGAACAAGGTATATTTGCTCATTAAAGTCTGTTTATCAGCAATAAGTGGCCATGTTTTTATTCTCTCCAATGTTGAAGGAAATGCCCTGGTCACCACTGAACAGGACCTGTTAATTTATAAGCTGTCCATAAAATGGTGTTAAGGAAACATATTAAGAGCTGTCATCAAAAATAGATAGTGAGGGCCAGCCAAATAGCTCAGCAGATTAAAGAGCCTACAAGCAGGTATGGGGCCTGCCAGCTAGCCCTGCTGCTGGGGCACGCTGAGACTGCAATTGAGACTGGTGGGGCTCCTATAAACCCAGCTCTTGGGAGGCTGAAAACAGGAGGATCACTTACGAGTCCCATTTAGTAGTGAGACACTGAACACCCTGTAGACCCTTCCCTAAATTATATATATATATATATATATATATATATATATATATATATATATATATATATAACTTTTAAAATACATAAAAATACATGTAGAACTTTTACAATATATTTTAAAAATAATTTTTATATCTACATTCTCTAGTAACATAGGCAGCTAAGTTAGGTAGAAATACCATAGGCAGGCAGACAGGACTAGGCACTTCAGTCAGTCAGAGCAGAGGATGAGAATACATTTATAAGTGACTGTTGAAGCCAGGCCTCAAGATAAAGATGACCAGGTAGGCAGGCAGGGCCTAGAATGACTCTGTGATCCCAGCTCTTGGGAGGCTGAAAACAGAAGGATCGCTATGAGTCTGATCTAGTAGTGAGACCCTAAACACCCTGTAGACCCTGCCTGCCCACCTCCCCAAGGCATAAAGAATTTACTATAATTGGTATAATCAGGTCCAAAAGAATCTAGCTAGACATCAGTCACCCCAGTGGGTAACCAAAAGTCCCTGATCCATCCCTTCCTAAAGGTCTTGGAGATGTAACTCAGTGATATAGTGTCTGCCTAACAAATGAAAAGCCCTGATTCAATCCCCAAAACTTTAAAGGTCTCTGCCCTTTCCATGTACACTTGCTTTGTGAACTGCTTCCTCATTGGATCAATATCACCTAAGCACTTATACTTGTAATCTTATTGTTTGATCATAGTTTTGACTAACATTGTATCCACCCTGTGATTTTGCTCTATACACTTGCTCTGAGAAGTGGGCTCATTGGCAATTCACTTTCAGGTCCTTTCCTGTCTCTCAATAAATTTTTCCTACTCTTCTGTTGTCCCTTAGAATTTCCTTTTCAATTTTGGAGAACAAGAACTCAGCATATTTGATACCTGGCAAGTTGGAAGTTGTAATTATTTCACCTGTATCAGCATGGGTACAGTTTTTTGGGATTTTTTTGTCTGTTTCCTTTTGAGACAGGGTCTCACTATGCAGTTCAGGCTAGCCTTAAGCTCACTTTGTAGCTCAAGCTGGTCTCGAACTCACAACAATCCTCCTGCCTCAGCCTCCCAAGTGTTGGGATTACAGGCATGCGCCACCACGCCCAGCTCTAAGGGTACAGTTTAATTTTCTGTGAAAGCCTCAGACACAGGAAACTTTAATTCAATGTAATCTATTATTTTATAATCAGGAAAAACCTCTGTAAAAAATAAA
>PVKA01023331.1:0-35797 GCA_004027165.1 Ctenomys sociabilis
TCTTTTTGAGACAGGGTCTCACTATGCAGTTCAGGCTGGCCTTAAGCTCACTTTGTAGCTCAGGCTGGTCTTGAACTCACAACAATCCTCCTGCCTCAGCCTCCCAAGTGCTGGGATTACAGGCCTGCGCCACCACGCCCGGCTTCACATTCTTCATTTCAGATACTATGTATTCAGATATTTCTTTTTTAATTTGGGGAATTACTTCTCGTTTTATTTCCTCTATAGCTTTCTGATGTTGTTCCTTTGCTGCTGTATCTGTTAATTCATTCATTGTAGCTGAGCTAGTGTCCTCTGCCCTTCCTGGTGGACTCAAGGTCTCAGATTGCATTTTTCCCCTTCTCCTTGTCATTTTGTGTAGCACTGACCTTTGACCTTTGATGTAGAGCTTTGGTGCAGCTATAACCTTAGCTTGTTATGAGATTCATGTGCCAGTCTATTAAGTTTGAGATTTTCCAGGTATGCCTATCCTGGCTCTAGCTGTTGTGTTCAGTTCCTTTTTTGCTGCAGCTCCTTGGTTCCCCTCTGTTGGTTCCTGGGGTCAGCCCTCCTGTGTCAGGCAGGTCATTCCCCAAGTGGGCGGGCCTGGGCTTTGGTGGGTCTTCTGGGTTCACAAAAGGATAGTGGATGATCTTATTCACTGAGTACGCTGTACTGGGTCGGCCAGCCTGTGCTGGGTCCGGGTCTACAGGCCGTAACCTGAGAAGGCTGGGAAAGATACCTCTGTTGCAATGGACCTGGAGCCCTCACTCACAGGCCAGGCTGTGCTGAGTTTCGGTCCGTGGCGTGGGATGATCTCTCTTTTTAGAGGGTTGTAATTTTCACTGTATATATCTTTTACTTTGTTTGTTAGATTAATTGTTAAGTATTTCAATATTTTTGGATTCTAATGTGAGGGGTATTGCTTCTCTAAAGTCTAAATGGATTACAGATTTAAATATTAAAACAGAAACACTTAATCTCCTGGAAGAGAAAGTAGGTGGAAAACTTGAAGAGACAGGAATAGGCACACAGTTCATGAACAAAAACTAAACTGCATGGGACTCCAAAGAATCAACAACTGGGATATCATCTTATTGAGAAGTTTCTGCATGTCAAAAGAAATCATCAACAGAATGAAAAGAAAACCCACAAATTGGGCAAAATTGCAATCAACAATCATTCAAACAAAAGACTTCTATCTAAATTATATAAAGAACTTAAAAAATATTGTGCCCCCCAAATTTAAGGGCCCAATCCAAAGATGGGCATCTGAGATGAACAAACACTTCCCAGAGGAAGATACACAAGTGGCAAATAAATACATGAAAAAATGTTTCCTAGCACTGCCCATTTGAGAAATGCAAATTAAAGCAACATTGAGATACCATTTCACTCCAGAAAGCATGGCTATCATAAAGAAATCAACTAATAACAAATGCTGGAGAGGCTGTGGGGAAAAAGGAACATTTCTCCACTGCTGGTGGAAATAAAGACTGGTACAATTACTATGAAAATCAGTGTAGAGACTCCTCAAAAAACTAGGACTAGAAATCTTATTCAATCCACCCATTACCTTTATCTCGGTTCCAAAAAAGAAAATAGTAAAAATAAGACCAAAAAAAAAAAGAAAGCTCCTTTGGGGGAAAAAAAAAAAAGCCTTTAAGGGCCGGGGATGTAGCTCAGTGGCGCAGTGCCTGCCTAGCAAGCGTGAGGTCCAGAGTTCGATTCTCGGTTCCAAAAAAGAAAATAGTAAAAATAAGACCAAAAAAAAGAAAAGCTCCTTTGGGGAAAAAAAAAAAAACCTTTATGAGTATTTTCCCAGAAGAACTGAAAACATCATACCATAGTGATATATGTGCACCCATGTATATAGCAGCACAATTTTGTCATAGTCAAATCCTGGAAACAACCAAAATGTCCATCCCTTGGAGAATGGGTGAAATGTAGTATTTTTATACAATGCAGTATTACTCAGCCATAAAGAAAGACAAACTCGAAGCCTTTTTAGGCTTAGAGGCTATATTCATAAATGAAATAAATCAGACTCACATGTATAAATATTGTGTTGTGTCCCTAGTGTAAGAACCTGAAAGAATAAATAAAACAATAAAACATATATGTTTTATAAATAAAACATGTAAAAAAACATATATATATATATATATATATATATATATATATATATATATATATATATATATATATATATATATATACAGGATGGCTGAGATGATTATAACCACAATTCCCATCAGGTTTTTGAAAATAGCAAGTAATGTGTAGAATTTTCACTTTGACTAATTCTGTATGCTGATATCTGTGATCTGAGCAACTACATCAAGGACTGCAATGTGTAAAACAAAAACCACGCTTGAATACCTCTCATCCTGATATTCTAAATGTGAATTGTTTCTAATGTCTTATCAATTATTATACTCTCCTTAAAATAAATTTAACAAAAAGGCAATGAAAAAAATGAAGATTTCTTGAAAGCAGGCATTAATATTCAGTTATTTGTCCAATCTTGCATAACTCTATCTGTTAATCTCAGCAACAGACATGATGATAAATATAGATAACATAACAACCATTGTTGATCAGCTATTTCTGTTTTGAAAATCTAGAACATATATATTGTACATTATGTTGTTTCTGTCTTTTTTGTTTGTTTTTCCTTCTGTTTTTAGTCTTCAAAATACACAAAAAGTGAATTAAAATAAGAAAGATAAAGTTGAGTCATTAGTGGCAAAATGGATGCCCTTGTGACCACAATGTTAAGAAAAATAAGCAAGACACACAAGCTTAACCCTCACATGGTTCTCTTGTGTGAGAAACTCAAAGTATAAAAAGGCAAAACGAAAGATAGATAACAGGAAGCAGGAAGACAGGTAGTTCTCAAATAGTAAATGGATTGAAAAATGAAGGGAGCAGGAAGAGTGGAGAGAGAAAGGGAGTGAGAATATGACTTCAGATGAGCTGTGTGCAAGAACTAATTCTGCACAAGAAATTAAAACACCAGGCGCTAAGAGCATGTGCTACTAAGTAGAGCAAACAATTTATCCTGCATAGTCTCACAAAATGATCTCAAAACATCCCCCTGACTCTTTCAGGGTCCATATCTTTGTTCTACAGGTCATTTATTTCCTGATGATGGACACATATTATGAACAATGGATCCCATGGGTATTGCCCTTTGTGTTAATCATCTTGTGAAGAGTGAATTATTTGATAGGGAATAATGTGTGGGCTGTCATAGCTATGGATAAGGCATTTACTTAGACCATAGATGACATGTGACAAAATTATGTTAGGAAGGAAAGGAAATCATAACTCAGAATATTTTTTTCTTTCAAGGGAAAAATCATCACCCCTACATGGTGGAAGGGATCAATGCAAGCATCCTGCCACCAGGAAGCTGCTCATTATCTTAAAATACAATCCTATATCAGGGACTAGAGTTGTTAGCCATTTCTTCCACAAAGGATGAGGCAGTCTTTATGCTTACCTCTATTGCTGTCAGCTCTTTTTTTTACATGGATTTGGTGCTCCAGCTATAACGTAACACCGCATTGCTCACTTATTCAGAATACAGCATGTGTCCTGAAGAATAGAATCCCACATCCACTTAGTTTTGTTTATGAGAACATTGAGCATTGTTTTAGTTTTCTATTGCTACTATAAAAATTGCCACACATTTTCTGCCTTAAAATAAAATAAAGAAAACTTACCTTCTCACAGTTCTGAAGGTCAGAAGCTCACTGTAGGTCTTGCCTGTCTCAAAGCTAAGTGTTGGCGAGGCTGTTTTTTCCTCTGAGGCTACAGGGATAATTTGTTTCTCCCTCCCTCTAGGTATAGACAGAGGGCGGTATCTAAAGCTGGTAAGACTGAGGTACCCACTTCCCTGCTGGTTGTCAGATGAGAGCTATTCTCCCCATTAAGAGGACCCAAATTCCTCAGCTCATGGTTCCTTTTATATATCTTCAAAGCTGGCCATCATAGGTTGAGTTCTTTCACATGTGGAATCTCACCTTCCTATATCACCTGACTCTGCGGCCAGGAAAGGTTCTCCACTTTCAACAACTCATGTGATTAGCCTGTGACCACCAGGAAAATGCAAGACCATACTTCCATCTCAAGATTCATGCACTTCATCACATCTGCAAATTTCCTTTCGCCAAGCAACAGAACATTTGCAGGTCCCAGGGATTAGGTCATGAGCCTCTCTGGGCAGCAAATGTACAGTGCCAAATGTCCTCTGCCAAAGCAACTGTACAGTAGCTGGAGGAGAGGCTGAGTCATGCTCATCTGATTCATGGCAGCAGGAGACTCATAAATGGTTAGGGAAGTTTATTACTCCAGCTTCCTAACCATTTAGCTAAATGATTAGCAACCATCTAGAACCTTGGTTCCTCACTCTTCACAGGCAAAGAGGAAAAAAGAGATACACTGTTCAAAAGTTGAATTCAGACATCTCTAAGAAAGTCATACAGGTATACACTTGTCCCATCAAGTGAAACAAAATCGTTTCTAAAATCCTCTACTTGTTGGAAATGGAGGGGAAAAAGAAGCATTTGTCAGATTATTCATTCCATTCTCAGTATCAAGGAGTGTATGGATGTTTTCCTGATAAGGACACCAAAGAGGAAATGCTTCTGCAGTTAGGATAATACATTATTAAATTCACAATAATCCACCGGCACTTTCTAGGGCTCACTATGACAGTGGCTACTAAAACAAAAGCAAAACAGGCGTCAGCTGAAATTATCACTCCTGTATTTTCCAGGCGTTTGGTAGTAACATTGATTTCTATGATTCTTTTAATACTGTGGTTTCTATTTTGACTTCTTACTGGTAGAATCAGAAAGAAGAGAGGCTTCCTATTTTCCCTTTTACTATGATATTAGCCTTTCACTGAATAAGGAGACTGGGTGTACTTATTTTATTAACTAAGGAGTAGGTTTGGAGTTCCATTTGCTTACCACCACTAAGTGAATTAGCACAAAACTCCACTTGTCATTTATCTAGTCTGAGCCTCTGTCTGACTGTTAGGTCACTGTAGGGTTCTGAGAACCATCAATAGCAGTAGCAGGTTAGAAATGATGTCCAATACACATCAAAGATTTGAATGTTTGCCTTTCACAGCAAGTAAATACCACATTTATCTTGGATTCTAAGTATGCACTTGGATATTTGTGTAGGATCTTTCTTCAAGGTACCTGTCTCTCCCTCATACAAGAGTTTCTGTTTCTTTTAACTTAGACCTAAGCATTGGGTTAAAGGCCATGACCACTGTAAAATGTTGCCAACTGAAGTCAGACTTCTGCTTGGGTATTGCAGGGAAAGTACTGTTCACAAGAGCTCTGCCCAATCCACCCATTTCCCTGTGCCCTTACAGTGAAGTGGTACCTTTTGAAGGCGTCTATTCAGTGGACCATAAGAAGAAACAGTGGCTCATTTCTGGAGCCTGCTCTGAGCCCTCAAAAAGCAGGAATGAGTCTCGCCCCTAGACGTGGTCTCTTGTCCTACCAAGGCACCAGCAGTTCAGATCACAAGAATAAAGCCTCCAAGTCACTGCCTGATCAATAGCCCTATAGAATCACTCAGACCAGCAAAGATTTTGTGTAAGTGCCAAATAAACCTTTAAGCCCTAAACTATTGAGATTGGGATTATTTTATTAGCACCACATAAACTGGTCCATCCTAACACATTCAGATGTGACTCATCCTTAAGTCAATGGAACCAACAGCCACCAAAGATCTCATAGATCAGACCATGTGTCCACCATGTTGATATTCCCTTCTTTTATGATAGTCAAGTCCTTCTTCCTTCATTAGTTTCCCCTTGCTTTCTTTTTTCATCCTAAAACCCTTCCATAGCATTAAATCCATAGTCCATTTTAGCAGCAACCCTTCACATCAAGGGGCCGGAGAGATGGCTCAGTAGAATAAGTGCTTCCCTGGCAAGCACAAGGGTCTGAGTTCAATCCCTGGTTCTCCAAAACAAAAACAAAAACAAAACAAACAAACAAACAAACGAAAAACATGTCTGGGCAACAGAGCTACCATCAAAGTGTTTCCTAAAGATGCCTACATTTACTTTACTAGTATCTATTTCAAACCTTCAGCAAAGGTATATTTTCCTGGGCCATCTCAAGTATGTGGGGAGTGGATGAATATATGTTACTCCCCAACATTAAAATTCCTTAAATACATTATACCAAAATGTTTCAGATTAGGGCCAGTACTGAACACAGGTATATGTTATCTGGTTGTACAGACTATTATACCCCATAACCACTGGGATCCCTGGCAAATTTATTCATACTTATAATTTCAGTTCAACACAAATTTTATTTCTTCCAGTTTTTGAGGACCTTCTAAATTAATTCTCATACAAATTTCAAGGACTTTTGGGGATGTAAATCAACAGTCTGGCAAGTCTTTTGGGTAAAGTTCTCTCTTTTTTTATTTGATTTATTGTTTTCTCCTTGGAGTATAATGGGATCCAATTTAATTACCAAGTTAGAGAAAAAGAGGAGTTGGAATAGAGGTTGAAAGGGTAGCTTGAAATAGAGATTGGCTTGTTCTTGTAGCATAATTTCTTCAGGCCTGTCTTGGGAAGGGTATTTGCAGGAGATTGGGAGGGTCAGGGAAGGGCAGGGGTTCCGTATACCAAGCTGCCTCCAATCCTTGTCACAGATATCCGATCCAATGTTTCTATGTTCTCTGTTGAACAGGAGCCCAACTAAAAAGGCATCACAGGCTGATTATTTTGACAGATGTCATAATTTGGCAGTCTACAGGAAAAAAAATCCTCTGGTAAACCTAGTTTCCAGTTATGTCAATTCAAAAGATGTGTGCCGAAAAGTGATACTTTTATACTGTTTATATAAAATTTGTACATAACTTTCTTATAAAAAGTACTCAGTGCTAAGATAAGTGGTCCTCTTACCCTACAGAACTTGAATTGACAGCAAAAGCAGTCTCCAAGCTTTGCCTAAATGGACACTTTATTTCAATGGACAAAGGTAATAGTTTGATTAGCTAATTTGTTCCCCTGTGCCATAAACTAGCATTTTATCTTGGAATAGTAATGAAATGTTCATTGCTTTCTGCCTTATCTAGGCTAAACAACCAATCACAGCTTTCCCATATTTTATTGGAGATATATTAATTACAGTGTGCTTACTGTATGTCATGCACTGTTCTGAGTGATTTTTTAATATGCATATTCTTTAAATGTTAAAATAACCCAATGAGAATGGCACTGTTATGAGCCACTCTTAAAAATGAGGAATTCTTACATGCAGAGGATAGTCTGCAGCACTGTAAGGGCAGAGCCTTGGACTAGGATGCAGGCATTCTGGCCCTTAAGCCCATGTTTTTAACCACTGCACTATGTATGCTGCCTTTCACTTTGAAAGTGAATGCCAATCAGTTGGTGTGCTTTTGTTTGTAAGTAACAGAATCTATTTTTCACTATATTAACAAAATGGTGTTTTATTAGAAGACTGTCAGAATTGGCAGAAGCAGACTAGAAGAGCAGTCTTGATACCAGATGGAAACTGAGGTCCCTATGGTGGCACAAGGAGAAGCAAGCACAGTCAGCTTGCTGGTGTTCAGGATCTCACTACTAGATCAGACTCATAGTGATCCCCCTGTTCACAGCATCCCAAAACCTGGGATTACAGGCACACACCACCACACCCAGTCTCAATTGCTGGCTCAGCATGTCCCAGGTGTGGGCCCAGCACGGCATGGCAGGCCCAGGGATCAAACCTCCAGCCCCTGCACCTGCTTACAGGTGCTCTAATCCTCTGAGCTATTTGGCCAGTCACATCACTGGGAACTTTAGGATTGAATTCTAACCCCTCCATCAACAGATCACCACTTCACTCAAATGTCAGGGCACAAGGTAGGAGCTTCTCACTGGCTGGGCCCCTTCACCTGCCTGTTCTGTGATTTGGCTTCCCCAGTGGAAGGGAAGTGAAGCCCAGATTCTCTATGAGACTAAATGCAGTGAGGGAATTTCACAATATAGTTTACTACAGACTGCAAAGATCTCAAAGAATTGAAGTGCTACAATCTCTTTGGGCCCAAAAAAGCAAGGAGGCAAGGAGCAGAGATTTCTCAGTCTTCCTACTCTCCACATCTGTCCCACCTCTTCCAACATTTAGTTGAACTGATTTTAGTAAAGGGAGATCCCCCTGCCCTGTCCTTGACACACAACATCTACATACAAATTCTTTGGTCTGTCATCTCACAAAGCCCTTTCCCCCAGTGACTTTGCAAACCCAGACACACCCTAGACTATTCTAAACTCAAAGCTATTTTTCATACCCTTTCATGGGATTGGTGACCCACAACTCTAACAGTGCCAGCCCAAAGCCAAAACCACTCAACTCAGCTTCCCTGGCTTTCAGATAAAATCTGATGCATTATAGTCAGCAGCGGGCTCTTGGAAAGTGCTGGCCTCTCAAAGAGGTCAAAATAAGCCAACTGCCTATATTCCTCACACTCTCCTTCCATTACCTCCATGAAACATTATAAAAGAAAACATTAAGAGTCAGAGTCAAGTGAGGCTGTAGACAGATAGAATAGGAAAATAATCAAGGTTCTGTGCATGTTGTTTTCTACCATTATCATGGATAGCTCTTGCCTGACACCTAGGGCTATTCACAGTTCTCTTCCAGTTGTCCTCAGGAGTAAAATCAGGATAGTAAAGAACCTACCTGTGAGAATTTAATATAAACATATGTGACACTTTGGCCTTTTGCTTTCCCACCTTGTCCATCTTTCGTCTTATCAGTGTTGCCTCTTTCTTTGAACAATGGGCAAATTATTCACCTGGTACCTTGATTTTTCCCCCTGTGGAGAATACTTAATAACTATATTTTCTAATGCCTGAGCTCTGCATGTTTGGGGGTTGTCCACCTATTACTCATACATGCATTAGAATTACTATATACTGGAGCCTGTCTTCCTGCAAACTATTGTTTATAAATGTAGCTGAAATACCTTATTGTCTAGAGATTTCCTGGCCATAGTATTTTAACTTAAATGTAAATGAAATATACAGTGGGTAGGGAGAAGGAGAGGCATTTTCAGTGGAGAAAGAAAGCCTCTTCCCCTAAGTACTCTGTCATCAAAGCAGAGGTTCTCCTTATGGGAAGCTTCACTCTCTCCTCCATGTCTGCCTGCCTACTTTTTCTTCATCTGTTCTGAAGATCTGGGCTGGTGAACATCTAGTTAACGTGGTTTCCAAGGCCTAATTGCAGGTATAAGGATGAAACTTACATGAATTTACTAAACCTGTAGAGTTATTGATTTATAAATACTAATAATCAGTTGCTAAATATACAATTAAAGCCTGCGATAGGAAATTAGGAGCAAGGTAGACAAGCAGAATTTACCACAGAGGAAACAGAAATGATAAATAGAGAACAATGGAACTTTATCCACATTTAAGAAACCACTGTAAGCACTATAAAACTCGATAAAAATCGCAGAGGGTGTTAGGAAATTTATATTAATTGTTGTTAATTTAAAAAGTGTAGGTTATATCCAACAGGTTAATAATGAAATAGACATGCTGAAGTAAAGGCTGTGTCTCTGAAAGATGAAGATGAACAAAACTAACTGCAGTAGAGAAGAATAAAAATTGAAGGACAGGGAGTCTAATAGAAAAATTTAAGAGAGATCTAGTGTTTAAAAAAAAAGAATCTCTAGAAAGAGTAAAGAAAATGGACATGAAAATATAACTGAAGAATAATGGAGTAATAGTTTCAGTAGTTCTAATGAAAACTACACTACCAAGTATGTCTGTATTTCCAAATTTTCTTGTTTCGTCACTTCTGATGTTTTTCTGTCATGCCTTCTTCTTCTTCTTTTGTTCTCTTAATTATCTCTATTTCTTCTGTGGTCAGTTCTGTTCCCTACTCAGATGTGAGCAGAGATGATTTAAAGGTACCACAGCTAGATCTAAATATGGTGAAGTAGCTGGCATCTGGTTTACACTACTATCACAAACTGTAAAATATGTTATATTTATTTTACTTATAGGCACTAAACAACAACCAGACATTTTTCAAATAAACATGATATATTTTATATAATAAATAGTAAATATAAATATATTTAGTAGTAAATATAAATCTCAACTTTAAAATATTGAGATCATATACTATATGTCTTTGACACTGAGGTAATCAATGAAGAACCAATAACAAAAATGCAAAAAATCTTTAAATACAGAAAAACATTTTAGGAGTGTGAAGTATCATCTAAAAAATGCTCTCAATTCAAATAAGGAAATAAAATTGAACCTACATGACTTTATTAGTTAATGTTATCACGGTTAAGAAAGAAATCTATCAATTATTGTACCTATACTTCTACGAGAACAGCGAGAGAAGTTACACTTTCCAACTGATTTCATGTGTAACCATTATATAAAAACCTACCAATGACATTGTAAATAAACCAAAAATTATCCTTGAAGAGCATAACCACAAGCATCCAAAAGAAAAAGAAAATGAAACTCTTTAACATATAAAAATGAAAATGTATCTTGAGTAAATAGAACTTATTTTAGGAATGCAAAGTTTAACATTTAAAATTCATTAATATAAATTATCCTATTTCGGGAAAATAAAAAATTCATGTGATCAACTGAACAGAGGAAAGTTGTGATAAAAATTCAATATCCTTTCCTGATTAAATAAATCTTGCAGCAAACTAGAAATAGAAGAAAAATTCCTCAATTTCAGAAAGATTTTTCACTAAACTGCTACAGTTAGCATCAAACTTAAATAATAAACTATCAAATGATTTACAGGACAGGGGTATTCAAGTCACAACTTTTTTAAACAATGTACTGAAACTTTTATCTATTTAAATAAGATGTGGAAAAAGTAAGAGAAAAGAAAAGAAAAAAATTGCATTATTCACTGTTGACATAATTATATAAGTAAAAAATTCTCACAAATATTTTAAAATCATTAGTATAAGTGAATTGAGCAAGTTGGATGGATTCAACTTGCATATTCAAGAATCTGTTGAATTTCTATACATATATAAAGTACTGAAAAAAATGATGACCGTTTACAGCAATATCATTAAAAAGGCAAATATCTAGAAATTAATCCAGTGAAAGATGTATGAGACCTTTAAACTGAAACTTACAAAAATATTATCACTAAAAATGTAAGTCAAGACAGGGCGTGGTGGCATGCACCTGTAATCCCAGCTCTTGGGAGGCTGTAAACAAGTGGGTCACTACGAGTCTGATCTAGTAGTGAGACCTGAACACTCTGTAGACCCTTCCCTAAAATACAAAAAAAATTGTTTTTAAAAATGTGACTCAATGTAAGTAAATATTCAGGAACTGGATATTTAATATTTGTAAGATACCAGTCATATCTAAATTGATCTGCACATGTATCACAACTCCAGGATTTTGTCTGGTTTTGTTTTCTTGTAGAAATCAATGAGCCTATTCTAGAATTTTTTGGCTATGCAAATGACCTAGTATATTCTACATAATATTAGAAAAGGAGAAAGCTGAAGGATTTAACATACTAGATATTAATAACATTTATAAATCTATAGTAATCAATGTAGCATTTAAGTATAGATTTAGAGGCTAGTGGTACAGAAAATAGAGTTCAGAAACAGTCCCACCTGTGATACAGAGTCTGATGGCTTCTTTTACAATTCTCAGGGAGAACAGAATGGTCTTTACAATAAATGATGATTACATATGCACATTGAAAAAATGAATCTTGAACCTTACTGTACAATGTACACCAAATTTAATTTCAGATAGGCTATAAATCTAAATGGGAGAGATAAAATGATTGGAATATGAGAAAAATTTAAATATATATATGACATAGAGTTGTAACTTCTTTCTTTCTTATTTATTTATTTATTTATTTATTTATTTATTTATTTTTGCACAGACTTTTTTTATTCACAGGTAAGGGAAAAGCTCCTAGCAAGCTTCACTGAACAAAGTCATAGAGGGAGAAATCATCCAGAGTCCGTGTAAAGGGTCAGCTGATGCAGGTCCTCAGCTGAAGCCCAGGGAGATGGCTCAGTGGTATAAGTACTTCCCTTGCAAGCACAAGGGCCTGAGTTCAATCCCCAGTTCTGCCAAAAAAAAAAAAAACAAACAGTAAACTTCTTTATTTTTTAAGAGAATAATAAAAGAGAAGATACAGAATTTCACTGAACAAATAAATAAATATTAGGAATTCAACAATTGTTGCTGTATTGCATAATGCTGCCTTCAAATTAGTTGTTTAGATTACCAGGTATATGCAGACAAAATTGGAAACAAAAAAAGAGAAGTTGTAAAAAATTAAAAAGAAGAAGAAAAAATTAGGCATTAACTTCTCCTTCCAATAGGCTAGCAGAAATCAGCAGTGCGGTCATCCGAGCTAGCGTGTATATATACATAGATGCATGTTTTTCACTTCCTTCTTTCTTTCTTTCATCCTTTTCTTCATCCCAGTTGCTCCTTCCATTGAACAGACTCTTCCCCTTTCCCAGCATCTATTGTATCTTTCAGATTTTATTTACTCTTTCAAGTTGTTACAGTAGCAAAAACAATATGATGATTGCACACATGTGTCTGATTTATTTCACTTACAAATATGGTCTCTAGTTCCATTCAATTCCCTATAAAAAGCCTCAAGTTGATCATTTTTTATAGCTGAGTACTCTATTGTGTAAAAATACCACATCTTTTTATCCATTCCTCAGGTTATGGGCATTGGGTGTTTTCCACAATTAAGCTATGACAAATTGTGCTGCTATAAACATGGGTGCACATAATCACTGTGGTATGACATTTTCAGTTCTTTTGAAAAAAAAATCTTGGAAAGGAATGGCTGGGTTGAATGGGAGCTCCAGTCGTAGCTCCCATTTGAGGAATCTCCACACTGATTTCCAGAGTGGTTGCACCAGACTACACTCCCACCAACAGTGAAGAGGCGCTCCACTTGACCCACAGTGCCTCCAGCATTTGTTGTTGGTTGACTTCTTGATAGCCCTTCTTTCTGGGGTGAGATGGAATCTCAGTGGCGTTTAACTTGCATCTCTCTTTTTTTTTTAATGTTAACTTGTATTTGTTGAATGACCAATGCTGTTGAACATTTTTTCATTCATTATTTGCTATTTGTATTCCTTCATCTGAAAAATGTATATTCTTCTCAGATGGCCAATTTTAGATTAAGTGTTTGAATTTTGGGGCCCTGATTTTTTTTTAATTCTTTATATATTTCAGATAGGAGTCTTTGAATGAGGGATAGTAACTTCTTGAATAGATCTCCACACCAAAGATTTCTTAAACAGGGCACAGCAAATATTAAACAAAAAGAAAAACATCCTGATATATAAAAGTAAGAATTTTTCCTCATTAGGAGGCAACTTTATTATTTTTTAAAATGTATTTAGTATAGGGTCTACAGGGTCTCCCTATGTAGATCAGACCCCAGTGATCCTCCTGTTTTCACAGTTCAAATGCTGGGATTATAGGCACATGCCACCACACCCAGTGTCAATTGCCAACTCAGTGTGCCCTGGGGGTGGGGCTGGCACAGCAGGCCTGGGTATATGACCCCCGCCCCTGAGCTCTGCCTAAGCAGGCACTTTAGTTCACTGAACTGTCTAGTCAGCCCTGGAGGTACTTTAAAATAACAGAGATAATCCAGAAATTGCAGGAATATCTTACAATACCGCATGAAACAAAAATCTTATGTCTTGAATTATAAATAATTTCTACAAATCAATAAATATGGTCAACTCAAGTTTTAAGATGGGCATAATATATAAACCTCAGGTGCTTCACCAAAGAATATATGTAAATGGCCAATAAACCCATGGCAATATTTTTAATCAAAAATTCAAATTTAGGGGCCTGAGATAGCTCAGTAGAATAAGTGCTTCCCTGGCAAGCACAAGGGCCTGAGTTCAATCCCTGGTTCCACCAAAAAAAAAAAAAGTTTAATAACAGTGTGATACTACTACACACGTCAGGGTGGATAAGGTTAAAAATAATGTAACATTCTCAAGCATCAGCAAAGATGTGGAGCACATACAGTATTCCTATATAATCGGTGAGTGCAAAACAGTAGAGAAATATTGGGCAGTTCCTACTCAATATCTTTATCTTTGGATCCTGCAATTCTGTTCTGGGTTTATGCTTTACAAAAATGTGGCCTTGTGCCTACCAATACACATGTAAAAGAATGGTCATAGTTATTTCCAGATTGGAAATCCCCCAAATACCCACCATCAGTCAAATGCATAAGCTGTGGCATGGTACATGCACATGATGCCATTTCTGGCAAGGGCAACTACATATTTGATCCAACAGCCCAGGTATGTTGGGAGCTGTATCCTCGAGGTTGATAGAGACACACCTTATGATGTTATCAAAGCCATAAAATGAGCTCATGATGCAGTTATCAAAACATATTCCCATTGTTAAGTGACAAATAATTGTGTATTCATGCCACACAATATTATACAACAGTGAAAATGCCAACTAATGATACAATACAGGGGAGCTTTTGGGAGTAATGCTGGATATAGAAGTCAGGCAGAAAAGACCGTGTACTCTGGCTTCCAGCTATGTGAAGTTCAATACCAGGTAAAATAATATGTTTCATTAGAGTTTAAAAGAGTGGTTTTGCAAATGGAGTTCAGGAAAGCTTCTAAAATGCTGAGAGTATTCTATAATCTTATCTGGTTTGTGGCTAAGTGAATTGGATTCATAGGTACAAGTTATACTTGATATTTGGGCATTTTACTACATCTAGGTAATTTTTCAAATTTTAAAAATGGTATGATAGATTCTAAATAAATAAATAAACCATAAATATTTATGATAGATAAATAGGGAGGAAGTGAAGAATCATAACCTATCACTTAATAAAAGCCATTGGATATTACAGATTAGCGGAAAAGTCCTAAAACAACATGAATAAAGGACGAGTTTATCTAAAAAAGGAATTGGAAAGAGATAGATATCAGATTTCTCCTCAGTAAGATTGGATGTTAGAATACACCAGAGAAATGTCTGAGAGAATAGCTGAATATTTTAGAATAGCTGAAATTCAGAAATGAAAAACATTTTTGAATGCAGCATTTTACAATGAGCCAAGTCTATGCAAGTTTTAGAGCAAAAATACCATCTTTTTGGACAGGCACTATCACATACGATTAATGAAAATAACCCAATAAGATCAACCAGCGAGGTAAAAAGTAACCATCATGTGACAAAAGAAATAATGGGATTATTCACAAGTGGCAGAATTATGACTCAGTTGAATGAAGATGCTAGAAAAAAATAGAATCCATTAAATCTTGGCATTTGGTTATACTTTCTGTGCTATGGGCCTAAATTATCCTACCTGCTTCTATTGAAATATTATTTTCATGATCATAATATTATAATTGTAACTTACTACTTTCAATTTTAGAACCAATCCCTTTCATAAAAGAATAAATAAAAGAAGACCAAGAAGAATGAAGTACATTTATAGAACAGAATGTAATTATAATTTACCTTGATAATATAAAAATAATAAAACTTGGGGAATGGAAGAAGAAAATGTAAGAGGAAGAGTGAGTTATTATTCTTATCTTTCATAACATGGAGTCAATTAAGAACAAGGTGCTTGAATTTATTAACTACTCAGAACATTAGCCAACAGAAAGAACAAAAACATGTAACCAAAAGAAGTTGGGAGGCGAAGTGACAGAATGCAGGTTGGGTGTTTTAAGAACGATTCAACTTTATCTTTCATGTAGGAGGTTGGTCAATAGACATTCTTAAATGTGATAAATCAAAATTTAAAGATGTATTATTTAACAGCACAATGGGAAGCAAGGAAAGAAGAATTGCTACATCAGCATTCACTGGCCTGTTTCAGGAAGGCCTAAGATACCCCAGAGAAAGGCAGAGAGAGCAGGGGTGAGTTGGTTGCCTATGTTTAGGAGCAGGGGCCTCCCACAAGCTCCTTCTGGCTGCCAGAGACATGTCTGGAGTGGAGGGCACAGTGCATAAATCTCACACAGGTCCAGAAAATCAGATAGATCAATAGATAGATAGATAGATACATAGTTTTTATTGATATTATTTTTTATTTTTAAGTATTTTTAGTACAGGGTCTACAGGGTCTCACTACACAGATCAGACTTGTAGTGATCCTCCTGTTCTCAGTCCCCCAAACGTTGGGATTATAGGCACGTGCCACCACATCCAGTCTCAGTTGCTATCTCAGCGTGCCCCCAGGAGTGGGGCCAGCATGGCATGTGGGGCTGGGGATCGAACCCTGGTCCCCACACTCTGCTGAAACAGGTGCTTTAGTCTGTATAGATATATATTCTAAACAGTGATTGTCCCTGAGATATGTGATATCCCTGAAAAAAGATACTGAAATTAGAAGACTTTTATTTGTTAACTATAAATTTCTGTATTATCTGATTTTGTTTTATTGTACTGGAGATTGAATCCAGAGACTTATATATGGTAGGCCAGTGGTCTATCACTGAGCTGAAATCCCAGTCCTTTATAAAAGTTTTAGAGCATGAGGGCTTATGCCTATTAATCCCAGCACTTGGGAGACTGAGGCAGGAAGCTTGCCACAAGCTTGAGACCAGTCTGAGTGTTACAAAGTGAATTCAAGGCCAGTCTGACCTGCATAGTGAGCCCTGTCTCAAAAAGACAAAAATAAAAATAATTGCCCAGACTGGCCATGAACTCTCAATATTCCTGCCTCAGCCTCCTCCTGAGTAGATGGATCACAGGCACGTGGCAGTGCATGCAGTTCCGAATTCATAGCTAGCATGCATTACTTATACTGAATTTACCTTTTTTTTTTTTTTTTTTTTTTAAAGGGGATGTGTATGGCACAGAGAAGGTAGTCAATAGATGAAAACTCCTACTGCATGAATTCAGCCTGTACTGAGATTTCCTGTTTGTTAAGAGTTAGAACTGTTCTCATCTCACATTGCCCCGCTGCGAAGTGTCAGAGCTACCGCCAGCACCCCAAAAGCCCGTGGCTGGGCCGTCCTGTCCTCCCGGACAAGCACAAACCCCAGATGCCGGGGTTGCTCTTGCTCGGAAGGCACCACTTCGGCGCGGGCTGGCTCCAGGCACCGCAGAAGCCGAGGAGCAGCGGAGGCCAGAGGTGTGCAGGCGGTGTGCCCAGCGCAATTAGCGGTGGATTAAGACAGAAACAGTTGGGGCCCGGGCGTGATATGTTTTTGTCGTCTTGTCTGGGATTAGTAGTAATATATCCGCTGGTGTGATGGACACATCTGCTTTCGTTTATTCTGAGCCCTGTCAAGCTCACAGGCCTGGATTAAAGCAAAATCACGCTGAGTGAACACTGCTAATTTAGCTACTCCCCACCCTCTCCCCAGTTTTCTTTCCCATCTTCGAGTTTTAATGGGAAGGCAGGAAGAAGCCGCTTCCTTCCAACACAGTGACGTGAGAACAGAGCTTCTGTTTCTTACATCCTGGGTGAGAACGTGGGGCCCGGGAAGTCGGGGTACATTCTGAAGGGAGGAAAAGAGAGAGAGGAACTACTATGTGGATTGTGGAGGAAATACAAATATTCAGGGTCGGTGCTGAGATTGAGAACAGACCCGGAATGCTCCCCAGTTAAACAATCATCAGCCACCTCCTCTATCAGCACAGAAAGCTCCTGGTTCTTTCACTTGCAGAGGAACAGGCTTTTCTTGTCTTTTGCCCTGGTTCTAGAGGGAGGCTCCTGGCCACCCCAGGCCTGGCCATGTGCAGCCAGCCACTTCGACCGTGAAGACCGTGAAACGCCTTCCTGTTGTACAAGCTCCTCCTCAGGCCCCGCTGTAGTCCGGCGACCTGTACGGGTGCGCAGTTCATGTCTGCAGCTAAGCGCTCAGCCGGCGCATCCGCCTTATTTCACACCTGGCGATTCCCTACCTCGGGGGGCTCTGGTTCCCTCAGTCCATTCATGAGGGCTGCGCAGCTCTCCCTCTCACTGCTGCGCCTCACGCAGCACCTGGATCCCGTCTTAGTGATTCTCCCTTCCTTTGGTTTCTGCCCAGACCCCACTTGTCAAAGTCGAGTTTCTAGGCACTTTCTGTTGGTCTAGACAAGATCTTGGGAGGTTCCCCTTTCTCCGTCTTGGTTGTGTTTTCTAGGCAATCTGCTCTTTGTCTTGTCCCGTACTTAACCACTTGCACCAGTGCAACCTGGGGGTTCCTCTTTGATTTCTTGTATTTTTCTCAACTTCTTTGTACTTTAAACATGTTCATACTTATATTCATATTCATTTCATCTTTGTTAACCAAGAAGAAGCCTTATGAAAATACTCTACTTGGGGAGCAATGTTATAGCCAGACATAGAACTAATAAATGAGGGCTAGGGATAAGTGCCAGGATGCCAGGTGAGGAGGATTAAGGTCTGAATAAGCTCTAAAAATGAAGTAAAATGAATCCAAAAGTCCTCAGGTTGTCGTGGGACTCAGAAAGGGTGGCAAGGATTAAATAAAGGTTAGCAGAGTTGGAGGAGATGGCAGTGCTCAGAGATGGAGTGTCAGGAGGCTGGAGGGCAGGGTGTAACCGATCTCCTCCCAAGCAGGCATCCTTCCTTGGGTCCCTGAAAGAGTCACAGTGAGTTGGCTTTCTTTATGCTCTCTATGGCTTGATGACTGTTTCCCTTCTCTGTGATACAGCGTAGGGAAGCAGGGGCCACTCAGTGCCTACGTTCCATCTCTGGTAAAACAAAAGGCACTTGAAAGGGGCTATCACATTCACCTTCAGAACCAGTACAATCTGGTGAATGTGATTTCAAATTCGCCGATCTTCCCCAGAGGTCTCCCACCTTCTTGCTGATGTCTCAAATTCTTTTAACAAGGGAAAATTCTTTCATGCCACAATTAGGGATAAAAGGCATAAAATGCAAATGGCTGGTTGAGCTTGAGTTGGAGAATAATCAATCAATCCTTGGAATATAAATTACTGATATTAGATTCTTGCCTAGCATGATAGAGGGAGGAGGGTTAAAAGAGCAGGGTGATACTACTGACACCTGAAGTGAGGGTTACCAAGGAGAGGGGAGTGGAGGAGGGGCAGTCTCTTCCACATAGACATCCCTTTGAGATTTGGAGGAGGGAGAGAGAGAGAGAGAGAGAGAGACAGAGACAGAGACAGAGACAGAGGCAGAGAGACAGAGATAGAGAAACAGACAGACGGAGAGACAGACAGACAGAGCCAGACAGAGGAAGAGCGAAGAGAGAGAAAGAGAGAGAGAGAGAGAAAGAGAGAGAAAGAGAAAGAAAGAGAAAAAGAAAAAGAAAAAGAAAGAGAAAGAGACTTTCCCTACTCCAATACTCCAGGAGGCAGACATTCTCCCTGCAGTACATAAGCGGAACCTGCAGTTAAAGCATCTCCAGCAACCATTCCCAGGCCCAGGGATGCTAAACTAAACAGATCTCTAATTTGAATTGACCCTAAATCCTGATGGCAAGCCCACTCTTAGGATAGAACAAAGCTACACAGAGAAAATAGAAACACAGGAAATACTCGAAAACCTTTCACAATTTCTCCACTGCCTGGACTTGTTTACTCTCCAGTTGGGGAGGACACAAGAATCTGTGGGTGGGGAAATTTCAGTATGGAACTGCCAAGGCGGACAGCCTGCTTTGCATGATTTATGAAGACCTAAAAAAAAGGAAGTTGGCTTTGTATAAAGAAAAATAGAGGGAATTTCATTTGCTGTGAATTTTCTATTTGAACAACTCTCCTGTTCTTCTTAATATACTTCTCACCAAGTCATAATGATCTTTTCTTCTCAATCCACCTAGGTCACCCAAGTCTTACTCTATTTCTAATTTAGTATGCATATTTATACTTATTTTTCTGTTCAAATATTTTCATGGAAGTATAACCCATGTAGAGCTTCAGCAAAACATGAAGCTGTACAGCTTCATGAATTATCACAAAACAAATACCTGTGAAACTGTTACTCAGATTGGTAAACAAAACTTCTCTGGCACCTCAAATGTCTTCTTTTGCCCTCTCCTTGTTCTTGTTTATACTTCCTCTTTGCAAAGACCTACTCATAGGCAGAGTTTACTCCTATTTTGGCTTTTGAGATTATAGATTAGTGTTGACCAACTGGGACTGTATATGGTGAAAATATACTGTATATGGTATTGCATATAGCTATAGTTTATTTTCATGCTGTAAGGTGTACCATTATAAAACATATACTGTGATCATTTATCTGCTCTGCTGGTGGAATTTGGACTGTTTCCAGTTGGGGGCTATCGTGTAATGTTGCTCTGAACATTCTTGTGTATGTCTTTTGAGGTGTGTGTGTGTGTGTGTGTATTTCTCTTGGATATAGATTTCGCATTGAAAGTGTGGAGTTGTAGAACAGTGTCAGTTTAAGTTTTGTAGATAATACCAAGCCGTTTGTATCTCAAGTAATTGTACCCAAGCACGTTTCCACCGACAGTTTGCTAGCCTGTCAGTTGCACAGCCTCCCTAGCACTTGTTGTTGATAACAATGCTAAGTTTAGTTACTCATGGGTGTGTTGTAGCATTTGATTGTGGCGCTTTAGTTTTCATTTTCTTGATTGCTAGTACGGTGGATCATATTCATCTATTTACTAGCAACTGGAAATACCCTCTTCCATAAAGTACCCTTCTTGACAGTTTTTTGTTGTGTTGTCTGTCTTTTATTGATTTGTAACAACATTTTAAATTTTGATTGAGTTCTTTGTCACTCCATGGGTTACAAAAGCTTCTCTGGCTCTACATTTGCTTTTTCCTTCTCCATGATATCTTTGATGAGTAGGAGCTCCTGATTTTAGTGTGGTCTGATGGTCTAATTTGCTAGCATTTTATTTCATGGTGAGCATCTTTTAAAGAACACCTTGCCCATGTCCACAGAGATAATGTCTCATAATGTTATATAGATGTTCTGTTGTGCTTTCACTTTTACATATGCAAGATGCTTCAAAGTCAGTTTTCCTAGGGCCATCAAGATATTTCAGGAGACTAAGCGCTTGCTTAGGTAAGCACAGGAGCTAGCATTCAATCCCTGTAACCATATGCCATGCTGGCCCGCCCCCAGGCATACTGAGCCAGTGATGGAGTTTGGGGGTGGTGGCACACACCCGTAATCCCAATGCTAGGGAGGTTGAAAACAGGAAGATCACTAGGAGTCTGAGCTAGCTGTGTAGTGAGACCCTGCACAAAAACAAAACAAGACAAAACTAAGCTAAAGTTAGTTTTTCTATGTGCTTTCATGCCCTAAAGCCATAAAGGTCAAGTTTTCTTTGTGTAAAGCTCAAATTTTATTTCTTCTGTACAGTTACCTAAGTGCTCCAATACCATTTATAGAAAAGATTGTCTTCACTGTTCTTACATGACAAAAACTAATGCCTTTATTACTTGGCTTTAAAATTTTTTTTCTGTATTTAGGACAGGGTCTACAGGGTCTCTCTACATAGAGTAGACTCATAGGAAAAAACAAACAAACAAAAAAAAAAACAAAAACACTCTTCCGTTTCATTGGTTTGAGTATTTTTTTACTAGCACACAGACTTAATTATGGTAGTTTAATTATATGACATTGGTATGGCTTGTGTCTAGTGGTCCTCCCAGAGCTTCATTCAGTCATGGGGCAGCTACTAGAGTTTGTGATTGATTCTTGATCCAATGCTGGGATTACTTGTGCGTGCCCTGGGGCCAATACTCTACATTACAACATAAGGAGGGGAGAGAGGTTAGCTAGCTGCTTGAGCTGCTGCCCCTATCTTTGTTCTCTGCTCTTTGTTGCAGCCATTAACAGCTGCCCTCTGCCATGTGCCACTCTGCCTTGGAGCCAGCTGAGTATGGACTGAAACCTCCACTGACTGTGAGCTAAATAAATCTTTCCTTCCTTCATTTTAGGTGTCATTTATGCATCTATTTAAATTTTAGAATAAAATTCTATTTCCATAAAATATGGAAAAAAATTTGCCAAAGTTAGATTGAGACTGAAATTAATATATTGCTAAATTTGGGAGTAGCATATTTATAACACGATCAGCAAATATAAAATACCAAGAAGAACTTACACTTGTTTATGCTGTTATAATAAGTTTTAATAATATTAATATTCATTCAAATTCTACCACTGGTGATATTATACATGTACATACTTGAATTTTGTATACTGATCTTATATGTAGCAACCTTGCTAAATAATTTTAAAAGTCCTGATTATTCGTGTGCTCTTTTGCATTGCTGTGTACAAAACAATATGATGTGCAAATACTGACAGTTTTATCTAATTCTTTACAATTGTACTTTTTCCCCTTTATTTTTCAATAGAAATGCATATTGGCTTATTTTCTTCTTTAAAGACTTCAAAAGGAAATCTTTTGATGTCTCCTATTAAGGATATTTTTTGCTATTCTTTATAGCTACTTTTTCTCATAAGACAATTCCCTTCTACTTTGCTTAGGGCTTTTACCTTGCCTAGATGTTAGATTTTATAGATTTTCTGTTCCAATTGACATGATCATATTAGTTATCTTTTTATTCTATTAATATTATAAATTATACTGGTTTCAGGTTTAGGTCAACTTTGCAGTTTTGTAACAAAACTTCTTAGTCTTGATGGCCTATTTTTTTTTTTACATTTTCCTGAATTCCCATCCTCAATGTCATATTTAGGATTTCTGTATCTAAATTTGTCAGTAAAACCAATTTATATATTTCCTTTCCTCTAATATTCTCATCTGATTTTGATATTGAGTATTCTAACCTCTGAAATGAATTGAATGGCGTCCTCTCTTTTCAAAGTCCCTAGAAAAGTTTTTTAAAATTTTGCTATCTCCAGCTTAAATTTGGCAGACTTTATTATAGAAATTGTCTGTGCCTGAATTTTTGTGTGTGTCTCTGAACACTTAACCATAGTTTTGATATGATATATGATTGGAATATCTCTTCTTATGTTCATTTTGGTAAGTTGTGCTTTTTAAGAAAACAGCTGTTCTATGTACAGCTTCAAAGGCATTAGTATGAAGCTGCTTATAACATCTTTGAGTTCTTCTAAAGTACAATCTGTAATAATATTTTATTTTTATTCCTAGTATCAGATACTTGCTTTTATGCAGTCAGAAGTAGATTTGTTTCAATTGTATTATATTCTTTTTACCTCTGTTATCATTCCTAGTACCTATTTCTGACCCCTTACCATTATCCTTAGACAAGAACTGCAGAAAGACAGAATCTTTCTAAATGTCATTGTTTTCATCTCCAGTTGCTTATTTCTGCAACTTCATCTTAGTTTATTCTTAGACTAATATTTCTGAACTTCACCTTTTCATTAAAATGTAATACACCAGCAATGTATCATGCAGTCCTGTGCAACCAGCACACATAGTAAGGGACAAACACTTGTAGGGCTCCAGAGGTTCTGCTCATGCTCCCCTCCAGGTCCGGTACTCCAAAGAGTAGCCCATATCTGCATTTTAAATGTCATAGCTTTAGCTTCATATGCATGTCTTTTTTACTCAAAATGATTTCTTTTCAGTTCCTTCTTACTGTTACATATATGCATACAATGTCCCCTTTTATTGCTGTATATAGTATTATATTATGTTAGTGTACCATTATGTGTCCCTCCCACTCCTGATGGACTTCTGGATAGCCTACGGGTGGATATGACTGCAAATTGTTCTGCTACGAGCACACTAATATGGATCTTTCCATGAGCATCACATGTATGTCTTTTGCGTATAGACTTAGGAGTGGAATCGCTGAGTCATACGTTTTTTGTGTATATTATGCATAGTATTTGCATAGTGTAAATTACATCTACTAGCAAAGAGCTCTGCAAAATGATTCTATGAGCATGTACTCCTTCTTAACAATATGTGAGAGTTTCATTTGTTCCACGCCAGTACTTCATTTTCCCCCTATTTTTTCATTTTCCCACTTGGCTGCCTTATGATTTACCGTAACGTTTTCCTGATGTCTCTCTAACTTCAGTATTTCTTAATATTTTTGACAACTTGGATATCCTCTTTAAGTTTATTCAGCTTGTTTGCCTATTTGATTTTATTAGATTAATATATTTTGTCATTATAAAACACTACGTGTTCATGATAGAAGATTTAGAAAACACAAAAGAGCAAAAAACAAAATAAAAATAATGGCTCCGTTAATATTTAAATCACTGAACATTTATAATTCTATCACATTACATCTTTTATATAGTAGTTACAGTTATAAAGTACTTATTAAAATAATGCAGTAGTTATGTTTATGCTGCCCAATACAATTATACGGGCCCCTGTTTTATTTAGCGCCCTCCAGAACACAGAAGCCAACTGGGAATTAGGGGACTGCTTTTTTCCTTTTCACTGTAAAGTAAGTTGAAGGTGTCCACCTTTTGGTCATATAGGGTCCCTCTGTCCGACTAGGGCTCACCCTATACCTAACTTCTCTGAGTGTAGAAGAAGGCACAGCTGGGGACATTTGTGTCAAGCTTGTTCCCTTTCCACACTGATATCTTGGTCCCCTCTTTTTTTTTTTGAATCAGACACCCAGGTCAATGTCAGGTCTCCATTTCACAGAGGTTCTCACCAAGTTTTCCTTCTGCACCACAGCTGTCTACTTTGAGCCTGTCTTCTGAATTCTTTCCATCTCTTTTGAGCGATTTCCTTTCGTGTGTTCTGCCCTACCCCTTCCTCCCACTCTAGTCTGTCCAATCTTCACACTTCAGCAGCCTTCCTAAATGCACATAAGCAGGCCACTTCCCTGTCTGCAATACCTTGGTGGCTTCCCAGTGTCCTCAGGCAAGGGCTGATTGCTCTGAGCCATCTCCTTGTCCCCCCCAGTGTCCTCAGAAAGGTCCAACTACTCCACATGTTTGCATGAGCTCCTAATGTGACCCTGATTTCTCTAGCCTCATCTTCTGTCTTTGATAGATCACAGACTTACTGCTTCAGAGCCTGTGTTCAAAGCTCCTCTGCTTGAAATGCCCTCACATGGCCTCTCTGCCAGGAAAAGTCCCACGCACTTCTTCAAGGCCTGGATCAAGTGCTATTCTGAGCTTCTAGAAAGAAATTAATATGTTCTCCCCCCAGTTTGTTGCACAAACCACTTAGCCTCCTGATTTTCTGTCTTTTGTTTATCACCTTAGCCAATGAATACACTTCTCTTTGCCTCTTGTGGGTGCTGTGAGCACTTAGCACAAGGTCTGGCACATAATAAATGTTTAATAAGTACTGGGGAGATGCCCAAAGGAATTAATCAAAGGTAGAAAAAGAGGGAGGTATCATTTGTTGAGAACTTATTTTGTACCAGGCACTTTGTCTATGTCATTTCTTTTAAACTTTCCAGTAGTGTTATAAATTAGGTAGTATTTTTATTAGTCTCATTTTTGTGAATGGGGATATTATGACAGGGGAAATATAACAACTCCCTAAATTCATACAGCTAATAAATGATAGAGCCAAGATTTAAATCAATCTAGAAACAGTTTTGCTTATTTACCATAAAATAGATGACCTACGCATTATTGCAATCATGGTAACAATGACAACCAGAAGAATGATTATAATAATAAGATGACCACATTCCTCGACATTTGTATATCACTTGTCACTTCACAAAGCAATTTTTCACTCATTATTATTCCTTGAATCTCATCATAAGCAAGGAGCTGGTAGAATTATCCACCAACTCTCACTGATTAAGAAAAATGAAGTTTGAGGATTAAAGTGTTTTGCCTAAGGTCACAGGTTTAGGGAGCAGCCCAGCTGTAGCTTAAATCCCGGTCTTCTAGCTCTAAGTCCAGCAGGGCATGGAGAGGAGGACAGAATCCCAGTGGAAGCAGCGCTCTACCATAATCACCTGGCTGCAAACTCGGGCAGGTGTGCTCTCCGTTCCCCTCAAAAGTCTGTTGGAGCCATAGCAGCTTCTAGGAGGTGGAAAGAAATCACAGGCTGAAGGTTGCCACCATTTCTACAAGTGAGGAATTCTTTGCACAGATCCATTGTTTGTCTTGGCAGGTAAGAATAATAATTTAAAACATAAAAGGAAAGAGAACCAGTATATATAAACATTTTAAATGGCTTTGTGGAACCCAGACCAACATCGCAAACAAAAAGCCCTCTGGGCAGCTTCCCAGTGTGAGCCACCGAGGTGACCCCTGTGGGCACTGCCCACTTGGCCTGCCTAGGGAATCTCCACTCACCATGAAGAAAGGGATAAAACAACACCAATTCTCTAGGAACCTCATTATTCAAGCAGGTCCAGAAGCTGCAGAGGACAGCAGCGACTTTGGAAGAATCACAATCTTATCTCCAGGGTGAAAAGGACCATTTGTTGTTTATGTCCAGGAAAGCGAGGCAGCACAAAAAGGATGGAAGAACTCACAGGAGAAGGGCGCCAGAAGCCAGCAGCTGATCTAAAAATCCTCTGCTGAAACAATGACTCCTCTCGGGATGAGCTGCAGCCCCTTCTGAAAACAAAAGCTCTCACAGATGAAATTGGTCTTTTGTGGTTCTGGCAAGAAGGAAGGCTGATAAAGCTAGACTGGCCTAACCCTTCCCCTCTTACAAAGGAGACATGGAACTTGTACTCAAGTGGAGAAAGTTTCATAATGCTTCCTTCACCTCCTTCGGACCTTCCAGTTCTCCTAGATGTCCACGGAGGCCAGCAGTCCCTCTCTAGGGAGGCTGCAGGGTGTCTTCGTAACTGGCCTCTGAGTCTCCTCCCAGTGTTCCTCTATGGCCTGTGGTATACGCCTTTCTTGTTCCAACCAAAACCCAGAAGTTGCTGCTGGGCTGGAGACCTCTGATAATTCTTGGACTTGGGCTAAAAATAAACATGGGCCTGAGACTTTGAAGTAGGCCCGGCTCTGCCCTTACTTGAACTGGCTTGGCCCTTCTCACCCTGCTAGCAAAGGCCGCAAAATTCCACAAAGTGCATGGCTGGGCAGGGAGCAGGTCACCAGCCTGCAGATGGTCCCATGTCCCCTTCTCCTTCCCAGGACCTGTCCTGGGGATGCAACTTCAGTTGACTTTGCAAGGTTGTTTTTCTGGCAGCTCTACATTACATTTAGGGACTTAGGGGGAGATAGCTTTGTTGGAAGGTGGGCCTGGGGGCCTTACCTTGAGAATTTGTCTGCAGCGCCGGGGTGCTGTTTTGTTTAGAGACAGGTTTAACTGGGGTGGTCTACAATTGATTGCTAGAAGGTGTGGGTTTCTGGAGCCTCTTAAAGACTTCCCCTCTAAAATTATTTTTATTAATAAATATATCAGTGGTTGGCAAAAGACATCACATCCAGAAACACAGCAGGATTAATTCTACCCACAAACTGGTAGAGGAAAAAGAAAAGCCATATTCTTCCTGAGGCTTCATGAGTTGGTGGTGAATAACACCCAGGGCTAGCTTTGGAGACAGAGAGAGAGAAGGATTCTTAGGAGAACCTCCTTCTATCCAGGGGAGGCACACATCACAGCAAGGAGGGTGGACTCTGAGGTAGGAGATGAGGGCATGGCCAGCTGCCCTCGGGGGCATGGCCTGTCATTCACGGAGACCCAGGACACACGTAGAAAAGCAGTTCTAAGCCCCGTGCCCAGGACCAACCAGCAAGTGCTCCCTTCCATATTTCTGGTGAGGAAACAAGCAGGTTTGAGGTAGGATGGCCTATGCCTGGCATCAGCCTGAAAAATGGGGAATCCAAAAGATGCCAGACACTACCTCTGGGCTTCTGTCCTCTCTTCCTCTGTGGGCTGCCTCACTCTGCACAGCATATCTCTTTTCCTACCCTTAATTAGCCTGCACTCAATCTATGGAGCACACTTCTTTTTCTAGCTTTAATAAATGTAAAAAGCTCAGACCTTTTTGGTTTGTCTTGCTCAATTCTTTATTCAATGCAACAAGAAAGTGGATAAAGTCTATAGAATGAGCCCATAGCACACCAGAAACCTAGTAAAGAGATTCAGATGCTCCTGCTTCCTGTGAATGAACAAACAGACAGTGAGCAGGCTCCATCCATCAGTGCTTGCTAGTCATGAAGACCTATGTGTGTCCCGTCCCTCTGCCGCTAATCATGTGCTCCTGCATAGCATTTCTGCTCTTCCTACATACAAGAAGGTAAGGTGTTGATAACGTTAATGAAGCTAACTCTACTTGAGTACCTGCTGTATGCCAGCAAAGTGCTCTGCTCCTTATGCTATGGGGACTGTTAGTCCAAAAGTCTGCTGTCAGAGGGGGTATAGCTCAGTGGTAGAGCATTTGACTGCAAAAGTCTGCTGTCCAAAATTCCAGGAACAATTTTGCACATATGCATGAAGGAGCCCTTCCTGGATTGAAAGACCATGACTTTCATTGAGTTTCTAAAGGCATTTAGGAACTACAAAATGTTTAAAAACCACACTTAGAAAGTAGGATTTCAGGCTCGGGTCATCTTCACTCAGGTAGGCTTAAAAACCTCCTTCCCACTCTTGCCTTGTGCCCTGTGACCACCTCCTTTGGGACAACTGCAAAATTCCATTGTAAAGGACTCTTTCAAAAACTGTTCTCTTTTATTCATTAGTTTATAAGCCCTTTGATGACAGCTATTGTGTCCTTTTTAAAAGTTATATTCTAATTGACAAAAAATGACTGTATATGTTGCTGGAGTACAAAGGGATGTACTTTCCACATCTATGCCTTACAAAAAGATCCAGTCCAGGTAATTAGCATATCTATTACCTCAAATGTTTATCATTGTTTTGTGATAATGTGTTAAACCCTCTCCTTTAGCTATGGAAATACACGAAGCATTATTTTTAACTGTAGTCACCTTGCTGTGTATCAGAATACTCCTATCTGACTAGTACTTTGATCTGTTGATGGATTTCCTCTTCCATTACCCACTCTCCAGCTTCAGGTATCACCTTTCTATTCTCTATGTTCGTGAACTTGACTTTTTAGGATTCCACACCTAAGTGAGATCATGTACTATTTGCCTCTTTGTCCTGGGCATATTTATATTATGTCCTGCATAATATAATGGTCTCTAGGTTCATCCATGATGTCACCGATGACAGAATGTCCTGGGCTTTTAAAGTACTCCCTTCTGTATCTGTACCACATTTTAAAAATCTGTTCATCTGTTAATGGACAGACACTTAAAGGTTCCATATCTTAGCCGGGCATGGTGGCGCATGCCTGTAATCCCAGCACTCAGGAGGCTGAGGCAGGAGGATTGTTGTGAGTTCGAGACCAGCCTGAGCTACAAAGTGAGCTTAAGGCCAGCCTGAACTGCATAGTGAGACCCTGTCTCAAAAAGACAAAAAATAAATAAATAAATAAATAAATAAACAAAGGTTCCATATCTTGGTTACTGTGAACAACGTTGCAGTTTCAGAAAACTGGGTATCTACATACAGAAGAATGAAAATAAACACTAATCTCACAAGAATCAATTCAATGTGGAATGAAGACTGAAAGATAAGACGCCAAATTATAAACTTACTTGAAAAAAACAGACACAGAAAGTTCCCTGAGATTAATCTCTTGGCTATCATCAAAGAATGGGCAATGAAAGAAAGAAGAAACAAATGGGATTACATAAAAGTTTAAAGCTTCTGCACAGCTATTGGGTCTTATTCACAGTCTCATCTCTAGTGCCTACCAGAAGTGCTAGCACTTAGTAGATGCTCAATAAAATTTTGTTGCATGAAGAAATGAATTAATATAATGCCCCTTATAGGGAAGTGGATCCTATTTAACACATATTTCCAATAGAAAAAGAAAGAACATGTGTGTGCGCGTGTGTGTGTAGGCACATAGTTTTTCCTTGAGCAGAGAATGAGGTCTTCTAGGACATTGCAGTGAGAGGTGTGTGTGCACACACATCTGGAAACTCAGGAACGTTTGCAGGAAGGCAGAGACTGCAGTGTCAGGCATAGAGCCAAGAGAAGCCACGTCCTCCCATCCCAGTGCCACTTGGATTTGGCTGTGGACCGAAACATCTCCTGTGTGCCCATCCCTGCCAGCACCCCTGTGCCTTCGCTTTCCATGGCATCTATTAATGATAAAAGTCCCTGTGGCTTCTAATTACCAGTGTGACAAGTTCAGAAGTTCTCTGTTAATTATTATAATTAGCTTTCCACTCAGTGTGACTTCAGGAGTTTAACAACAATATTAGCAACGGGAGGATGAGGATCAGGAATTGACTACAAAGAATTGACTGGAAATACTTCCTTCTGCTGTCAGGAAAACTTATTAACAAAGGAGAAACCTGCACAGTGGCTCCCCTCTGTCTGCCTTAACTCAACCATTGGCTCTAAATTTGCCTTGGGGAATTGAGAACAACTGTTTTGGCCAGTACTTGCAAGCCCGAGGTTTAAAAGCAGCCTGAGAAGAAAGGGGTGGCTAAACTGACAGCTGGGGGTGGGGCGGGGAGGTTCGTGACCAGAAATCAAGCAACCAAGGAAGGAAGTACTTGCCTAAGTGCCCAGCCACACCTGATACCTGCTTCCTTGGGGTGCGGGTGTAAGACGCAGGGAGAGTACAGTGGCTGGATCTGTCTGGGGATGACGGCCTACACTGCAGTTGCAAAGCACACTGGGACTTCTTCCTACCTGTCTTCCAGTACTGCTCGTTCCTACAGTTGTCCACTGAGGTGTGGCCCACAGCATCTCTCACCTGGGCTTAGCTAGACTCCTGGCCTCCATTTCATTTGCCAACTGTACTCCAAATCCAGAGAGACCTGCCAGATTCCCCATCCTGCAGGATGCTCTAAGGCTCCTACTCCCCATCCCAGTTACCTTCTGGGGCTCTCCACTGTTCACCAGATGCAGTCTGGAGGCCTCCTTCTGTCGCCTGTGCCTGTGCAGCTGGGCTGGGCTTGCCTTCCTGTAGTGGCCTTCTGATGGTTTTCTCAGGCATTCATTCAAATGATGCGTGTGCTGTTACCAATCTGCACAGTGCTTCAAGTGCTGTGACACTGGGCACCAACAGCATAGCATTTGAAGGGCTCTGATTCCAATTCTACTGGAGGAAATGAGAAAATAAACTCAGGATTAAGAAGCAATATTGTAAAAAATTACGTTGAATTCCTCAATCATGATTGTACTTGAAAACATGTGAAGACACAGAGAACATGGGCAAGGGCTTTCTAGGATGTGATGTAGGATAAGAAATGCATGATGATCAGCAACATAGCTCAGCAGACAAAGCGCCTACTTAGGCCAAGCACAGGGACCAGGGTTCGATCCCTGGCACCACATGGCAAGACAGCCCCGCCCCAGAGAGTGCTCAGCCAGCCGCAGAGTCCAGGTGTGGTAGCACACACCTATAATCCCAGCGCTGGGTAGGCTAAAACAGGAGGATCACTATGAGTCTGAGCTGCATAGTGAGACCCTGTCAATACATAAATTGAAAAAATAAAAAGAAATGCATGCCAAGGAGCCATCTCCTGATGAGCTTCTCAGTCAGAGGAAATAGCAAGTGCAGAAGCCCCAGGTGAGCATAGCTTGACACAGGCAAGGCGCAGAATGAAGCCTGGAGGAATGGATGTGTGAGCAAGGGCAAAGAAGTCTCTAAGGTGAACTGCAGAAGAAACTCAGCCTTCACTCCCAAGGCCCTTGGAAGCCACTGGACTCTTCTTCCTTGGCCATGCTGTGGTTCCTGCTGAGCTGAGCATGCCTCTGTGGTCTCCTGCCTAGAAGGTTCCCTGGTAGGAGCCAAGGCTCCGGATCTGAGGATAAGACCTCCGAGTCTGTTTTCCTTTTGATCAAACCCAAGCTCTTTAGTAAACCGATCAGTGCTTATAGATCTTAGAGTTGATCTTGACTGGCTTCCCTGGGCTCATTTGGACTTCAAATTAATGTTGTGCTTTATGGCCACTCAGAGTTCTTCCTTCTGGGCTAGCAGAAGGGCAGCCCTTCTTCGAGAACATTCTGATGGCCAGCTCACCAGGGTGCACTAAACCTCTGGAGCCCCTGCCACGTGCTCAACTGTCTTGCTTGCCAGCACCCCCTGGACCAAGTACGTCATGTGCTCAACTGCACATGAGCCTTGCCTTCCTCTGTGAGATTATGGCAAGGACAAAATAAAATATATGATTTGATTACAGAGAACGAGAGTGCCTCAGGGCTGAGAATCCAATCTTCCATACTCTTATGTTTGCACGGTAGACACCTCTTGACAATGTTATATAACTTGAGTCTTCTGGTGGGAATTCTAGGGAGTGATAGGGACACCTCTGGATCCCAGAAAAGTCATTTCACGTCTTTTGAAACCATTCTTGTTCACAAAAATATCCTGTTCAGCAGGAAGGACATAATGAAGAAGAAAGAAAGTGACGATTTATTTCTTACCTGTTCTGTACCAAGCATTATGATAACTCTTTGGAAAAGTTACCTTGCTACTTTCTCTCTGCTCTTTTTAAGTTCAGCATCACCACATTCCAAGTGTCCATGAAGAGACAGATCTACAAAGTTACAGTGACTACAACTGTAGAAGCAGAGGTCGGGAGACAGCAGCAACTGGAGAAGGAAAAGCTGAGTGGAGTGTTAATGACACAGCTGATGACAAACAGCTGAAGCTCTAGTGCCTGCAGAAGGGTTTGCCAGTGAGGAGAATGGAGTATGCAGTGGAAGGTTCCAGAACTGGGGGTTCTTCTCCATTATGGATTAGGAAGGGTGCTACAAACAGCAAGAAGGGCAGGGATTCTGTGGAAAAAGCTCTTAGACTGAACTCCACCCCAAACAGCCCAATAACTACCCCTTCCCAAAGTGGCAGGGATGTTTGGCTTTTGACAATGCTATGCCAACACCCTGTCTTGGGTGAATCAGGGTATTGATGAAGGTGAGGCTATGGACTGGAAAATATAACTTCTGTGACTGTGTCTACGTTTCGAACTCTTCTCTTTACTACCAATCTTCTTTACTCCCTCACCTCTGCTGGCCCAGAGGGGACTGGGGTGTTGTTTTCAGAAGGAGGTGATCAGAGGAAAAAGACCTGTGGATCCTGACTTTCCAGTAGCCTGTCCACAGTCTGCAGGCTGCCGGGTAATGCCATCAGTTGGGGTGAGCACTCCCATGGACTTTTCCACTTGGTCTCTGAGCCTGGCTCCGAGGATTTCCAGGCATTTCTGGAAAGCAACACCAAATGACAGAGAGGAAAGAATTTCAGTGGAAAGGAAAGCAAGACAGGGTGCAGAAAAATATGAGAGAAAAGTCCCTATAATGCAAGGAAGAAATAACAGATTTGCTTTCAAGGGACAATGGCAGAATCTTTTGTATTTTGGTTTTTGCTTTTCCCTATAAGAATGATAGGAAAACAAGGAAGAGATATCGGAAGTTAAAACTATGGTAGCAAACATTAAAAACTGAATGAAAGATTCGTGAAAGTACAAGTAAAAGCCAGGTGGGAGGAGAGAGAAAGAGAAAGATGAAGGAGGAGGAGGAGGAGGAAAAAGAAGAAGGAGGAGGAGGAAAAAGAAGAAAGAGGAGGAGGAGGAGGAGTGCCATTATGGAAAGGATAGGACAAACATTTGAAATTATGGTGCTTTATTGTATCATTTGAACAATGGTGTGAGATAGTTGTAATTTTCCCCATTTTACAAAAAACAAACAGCACCCCCCCCCCGAAAAAAACCAAACAAAAACCACGGAGTCTCCAGAGAGTTTATGTAATCTTCCCGCCATCATCTTTTGTGGAAGAGCAGAACCTGAAATGCAACCCAACACCCTGGGAACAACAGACTCTGAGGAGCTCCGGTGGGGATGTGGAGCAGGAGGAGCGGAGCAGGCAGCTGGGTTCAGGCTCGTCTGGTATTTTCTTTATATTTATTTATTTTATTTTATTGAAGTACAAATATCAATGAGACAGTTTTAAGACACCTTAACAGGACCGATTTGATAAATTAATACATTGCAAACTGTTTTCATAATGTTTTGGTATCGTACAAGGTGCATACATGATATACTTACAGACATTATTATACCGTATGTCTCTTATCAATAAAGAGTGTAGCTGTTTATGTATCTTATTTTTTATACCTGAATTATATCAAAGATTCAATAATGAATACTTTCTACCTTGTTATTTTCCTAGTGGTTGTCCATAGTACTAGAACCAACATAATATCCTGTCCAACCACTATTAGTGCAAATCTTGCCTCTCATAGAATTACGTAAAAGCACAGCGTTATCTATCCCAGCTGTACTGTCCATACACACACATCATGATTCTTCCTTTCTATACCCCTTCCTTTGTCTACACCTGTCAAAGATGGGCACTCCATTGTCATTCAACCAAGTTAGGTGCCTGAACTTGACGACACAATCCAACACAGTCCAGCATTCCACAACAATAGTGAGTTATCTGAAGAAGTTGTCGACCATAGCCATTTATAGCTCAACTTATTATTATGGCCCACGTTGTATACCTCATTTTTATATTTTTCTGCTGGATGGTTAAGACCTAGATAGAGCAAGACCTACTTATAAAAACATGTAGTTTTTGTTTCTGATGAGGACAGTGAAGTCCCCTCAGGGTTTATCTTGTAATCCTGTACCTTATTCTGTAGACCCTTTCTCTGTGTCATCCATGTGGATGAGTCACGGCCAATGCTTGACCAGTTTGCTCTCTTTGAAAACCTGAGAGAAAGTGTGACTCTTCCCAGGCACACTATACAACTTCAATCTCTTTCCTCTGTGGCTCCATAATCTCCTTGTTCAGAAAATTTGGGGCTCAACTGAGTTTCATGATGTTACAGTACAGGTTCTCCTATGTCCTGAGTCTTCGCTGACCTTGAAAGGCTAGGGCCAAAATGTTGGCTGGTCTTCTATTTCTCCAATTTTGATCTGTGCACTTAGGTTGTTAACCATCCAGAAGAAAAGCTGATTAGTACCCTGCAGCACATGCCTTTCACTTTGCCCTATCTGACTCAATTGTTTTTAGTTGTTGTTGTACATCTCTATTTGTATTTCTGCTTTTCACTTCTCATACTAGGGAGACTATATGATATTTGCACATGTGTATCTGATTTATTTCTCTTATGAGTATATGTTCAAGTGGCATCCACTTCAACATAAATGCTTCGTTTATCATTCTTAATAGCTGAGTAATACTCCATTATATAGAAATACCGCATCTTTTTCAACGATTCTTCATGTGATGGACATCTTGGTTGTTTCCAAGATTTTGCTTCATCTTGTATTTTCATCTTCTTGACTTGCAAGTGATGCCGAGTCTCTTCAAAATTTGTGGCGACCTCGGAGAGAGGCATCACTTACACTGAACAAGGCCCCAAAACAGGGTTCTGCCTTCTTCTGATCTGGAGTTCTGATCAGTTATTGTCAGAATTGAGGTTTTTAGCTGCTATAGTTACACAGATTCAATACCTAAAGTTGTTCTCCTGTAGGACTTAGCAGGCCCTTCAGAAAGTGGCCACATGACTGCAGGATGGCTCTGCGTCAGGCCATCCATCCCTGTGGTTGAAGCCCTGACATGTATTTCAAGTCAGAGGAAAATGCAGTGTCAGAAGAAACATAACTAACAACAACCGAAACTGGCATAGCTTCTGATTAACGAGCCTGCTGGTCATGGACAGCGGAAGGATATGCTTCCTATGCAACCTGGCTTCTGCTCTAGTTTTCTCCCTTCTTTCCTCTCCTCCTTCCTCTCTCCCTCCCCTCTTTGCTCCCTCCTTCCTTCCCTCCCTCCCTTCCTTTCATTCCTCCCTTCTTCTATCATTTGTTCCTTCCCTTCCTTCCTCCTCCCTCCTCCCTCCCTCCT
>PVKA01023332.1:0-15931 GCA_004027165.1 Ctenomys sociabilis
TTTTAGTATTCCTGTGTGTATTTATATGTGTGTGTTTATATACATCTTTCCTCTCTGTATCCATAGATATTAACTCCCTTTGAGGGGTGTTTTCTAGTTTAAAAGGTTGGGGCTTAACACCAGGATGTTTCTAACCCAGTATACCTCAGGTTGTTTCCTACGTATAGTGAACACATCGTGGCCCACCTGGAATGTGGCCACAGCCTGGCTGGCTGCATCCATATGTGTCCAGTGACAGCTTCCCCTCTCTTCCTGGTACATTAGCTCCCTGTTCAGGATAAAATCAGGATCATCGCACAGAAGATCTATGGAGCGGACGACATTGAGTTGCTCCCCGAAGCTCAGCACAAAGTTGAAGTCTATACCAAGCAGGTAGGTTCTTGCTGACTTCATTCCTTCAGCCCTTCACAAAGCTCAGCTCTGCCCAGCAGCTGCTGCACTGCTTTTCTGGTGATAGTCAGTGGATGAGTCCCTGATTCCCTGTTCACCCATGGGTGATGTATGAAGATGTAGAAAAGCCATGAGGAGATAGGGGCCACCTTACCTAAAATATTGAGAACCTCCCTAGTTTTATTCACCTGTCTTCTAAGCTGGAGGATAGAGAGGCAATGGTTGATGTTTATCTGATGTTTCAAACAAATCAAAGGACTTCTCTAGTCACATGTCACTGATCTTCAGCTTTTCATTTGTCCTTCCCTTGTTCCCCTTCTCCCCCCAGGGCTTTGGGAATCTCCCTATCTGCATGGCCAAAACACACTTGTCCTTGTCTCACGACCCAGAGCGGAAAGGTGTACCCACAGGCTTTGTCCTGCCCATTCGTGACATCCGTGCCAGCGTCGGGGCTGGTTTCCTGTACCCTCTGGTAGGAACGGTAAGTGAGGCTGCAAGAGAAGAGCCTGCCCTTCTGAGTGTCCCATCTGACATAGATGGCTGGTGCTGCCACGCAGATGCCATGTTAGCAGAGACCATGCTGAGGGGAATTGGAGTTTGGGTTGCTATGATGAGTCCTCTTGCCATGGACCATACTAGTGTCAGATGAAGGGTAATGCTGTGATACTTCAGAGGAAAATATTCTGTTTCTAGGGCTAGCTTGCTCTTAGTTGAATCTAGGATGGGCCCCAGGGACAGCTGGCCTAGTCCCTCTAGACAGTCAGCTCTCCATCTCTTGGGGGGCTGCAGCCACAGCCATCTGTGGGTGGAAGACATGTAGAAAAGGAAGTGGTGTCTGTACAGGGTACATAGTTTCCCATCTTTATTCCCCACAAAGCACAGCTGCTCACATACATGTACAGTGCACTAGATACTGTAAGTTGTCCAGAGTACACCAGTGGATGTGCAGATGTGTACATACATGTACCACCTTAAAGAAGGGGGTTGGGCAACCACGGGGTTGGCATCCACTGGGTTCCCAGAACCACCTCTGGATATAACTTTGTCCTCGTGGCCCTACAAGCTCAGGACAGAGGTGTGTTTGCTTACTTACAGCTCAAGGAATGAGTTACCCAGTCCATTCTTACCAGCTCTGTGAACATTAAGAAAGGAAAATTACCAGTCATTGTTTGGATTAATATTGTCTTAAGGCTAACATGGCTCATGTGCCTGGTTTTTCCTTTAGATCTGCTCGCTGCGCTGTATCTATGGACTTACATGTGATACACAATTGCACATTCAGCTAAATACATGCAGTGAAAAGGGCTAAGGATGTAGCTCAGTTCAGAGGCTCCGGCTTCACTCAGCAGTACCCCAAGGAAAAGAGAGTGGTACAGGCAGCACTGTGCAGTTGCAAGTATGTGGCTTTAGAACCCAGTTTTGTTTTCCTCTCTGCTGGCTGTGGCCTTGCACACAGTAGAAAAGGCCTGAGCCCTGCTGCCCCAGCTCCCAGTACAGACAACATCATCATGGAAGCTCAGTGCCCAGGACCACTGCCTAGAGCAGGCGACTCCACCTTGTTAAGATTACGGTGTAATTTGTAGAAGTTCCCTTTTGCTAGGAATATTAGACCATCTGTCTACCACCTGGACTACTGAAGGCTCCTGTTCTCTCAGGAGAAATTGTCAGCAGCTACCAGCAGAAAGAGCAGTAGGTGCACTGTGCTGTCATTTACCATGTTTAGGTGCTGAGGGTAACCGTAGATGTGGGCACAGAGCCAGGAGTGGTCAGGCTGGCTCCGCTCAGCCTGCGTTCAGGCCTGCCTAGCATGAGTCCCTGAGCAGAGTATTCATCAGCGGCCTTCAGCTTTAGCTCGGACCAAGACTTTTCCACACATAAGCCAAAGACTCAGTCATTCGTAATAACTTAACACCTCCTAGTTGCCCTTGGGGCCTCAGCAGGGCCAGGGGACTTGAGCACTGATGCATTGATTCAAAAAATACTGGCTTCATTTCAGACTTTCATTCAGTATGAGGGGGATGCACACATGTGCACGCATCTTTTTTCTTCTAAATAACTAGTGTTTGGCACTGGGGGATCCTCTTTAGGAAAGAATAAAAATACTGCAAAATCCTCCTCTTTGCTGCTTTGGGAACCATCTTTAGCTTTCTACCAGCGGGGCCACTGCTTGTCTGTCTCACCAGGCAACACGATGCCTTTGCCTTTATAAACCATCTGCTAGGTTTTCCTGCTGGGTCTGAAGACTAGGGCCTTCCTCTCCCCAACTTGTGCACACTTCCTTTTCTCTTACAAAACACAGGCTAGAGACCAGTTCTCACATCCCTACAGCACTGCAGGAGTGGTGACAGGTTCCTCAATGCCCGAATCAGGCTTCCTGATGCTCTAGCATTTTGTGTTTCTGGTGACTCAGCTTTAATGACGTTTTTATAGTTTTATAAGTTCAGCCAAACTGTTTTCCTGTCTAGATTTGGTTTGAAATTTGTATGTACTTATTATATAGGGTATTGTTACTGATAAAAATACAAGCCATATGAATTTCCATACAAGCAGGTATTTCTCAAAGCCAAATCTTAAGAAGCAAGTTATAAACAGTTTGTACACTGTACAAGTTTAGTTTTAGAAGGCCTCATTGGACCAATCAGAATAGTGAATGTGAAAATATCTAAATTATATCTGGAAATGTCTTGGGCCAAGCTAAAGGATGTGAATTTGTAATGTCACATTGCTGAAGCAAAAATCGATGGACAGTTCAGGCTCCCTGGCCCCTCTACTCCTTGTGACATTGACAAAAAAAGTAAGAGTGACTCCTGGCATTTGTTTGTATGGCTTGAGGGTTTTCCTTTGAGTTTGTAAATAGGATAAGTGAATAAAAATACTCACTTTATAAGCAACTACAAAGCGATGTTCTTTTTGACCAAAGGAAAGGTGGATGAAAGATTACTCTTACGTTTGTTTTTATGTTGCATATGTGTGATTTGTTTTGATTTAGTTTTTTTGAGACAGGTCTTGCTATATAGTTTACTTGAACTATGTGGTCCATTTTGGTCTTGAACTTATGGTGATCCTTCTGCCTCAGCCTCCCAAGTACATGGATTATAGGTGTGCACCACCATGCATTCCTGCTAATTTTATTTTTAATGTTGTTTTACATCCTAGATGAGCACAATGCCTGGACTCCCTACCAGGCCCTGCTTTTATGATATTGATTTAGACCCTGAAACTGAACAGGTGAATGGACTGTTTTAAACAGGTAAGTTGTTACTGGAAAAGAGTTCTTTTTTTTTTTTTTTTTTTTTTTTTTTTTTTTTTTTTTTTTTTTTTTTCTTTCTGTGCTGTTTGTGAATTACAGGGCTCCAATGGTAACTATATAAATTCAGATTTTAATGCTCTCAACATAGTTCTGAATGTACTCAGTGGGGGGAATTAGCAGTGAGAGTGAATAAAATATTTCTTTTGCACCACATCTTTGGAAGAAGAGCAGGGCTTGTCACAGGCTGTCAGTGCAGAGGAGAAAGCTGCTGTCTGTTGATCTGTAGTACAGGAGAGAGAGAGAGGAGTCACGTATAGAGCCCTAAAATTTGTTCTGGCACACAGGAGGCCAGAACAGCTAGACGTCTGCACAGTTACTTGTGAGGCAAGAGTTGAATAAACGTCCCAGAAACCAGAAAAGAGAAGGTAATAGCACTAATCCAGAGCTCGTGCGTGAAAAGCCCTAGATACCGCAGTGGGTGAGTCATCCTTAGGCACATCCAAAGGAAATTTCAAAAACAGTGAACAGGAAAATGCTCAACATCCTTCTCCAAAGAAGGAAAAGAGTTGACTTTGCATGTTCAAGAGGGAGAATAAGGTCGAACAGCTATCATCTCAGCATCCAGAGGGATTTGGACGGTGGGAAGTGGCCTGCACACTAAAGAGCGGTAACCTTCACCCTGTGTTTATTCCCAGCCAAATCTATCTGGATGTTCTTCAGCAGGCAAAGCTCTGCCACCCCCACATCTCTGCTAGGAAGTTGCTTAGCAATGTACTATAGCAAAGGAAGGACATAGGTCAGGAACAAAGAAAGATACAGGTCCTAGGAAACTGAATCCTGATTCGGACGTGTTCTGACAGCCATGCAGATGTCCTAGATTGACAAATCCAACATGCAGCAAGCAGAGGAAGGGTGATTAAGACCAGGAAGATAGGAAAGGGTGGGCCACCCAACGGCAAAATAGAACCAGAGCGCCTGCACTGTGAGAAGAAGATAAAGGCCCAGAGGAGGCAGAATATTGTCACCCTTTGGCCCATGGTGGGGTGGTAGGGAGAGACTCTGAGCTTGGTGCCAGGGTACAGTGTTCTTTGGGAGGGCATCGGTGCTGTGGAATCGCAGACCTGCTCCGATCTTGAGCAGTTGCTGCATAGCCTTCAGGTGAATGCCATGCGTTGTTGTCAAGCCCATTTTTGGACCTGGACTGGGAAAGAATTTGTGTTAACAGCTTTAGCAGTGTGAGAGGAGAGCAATGCAGTTTGGAGAATGATGCAGTTTTGAGAGGAAAAAGCAATTCTGTGCTTAAAGAAAACATTTATTTCTTTGTTTTTCTTTCCAGATCATCCATCCTGAAGAAGCTGCTTTGGCTGGACTCCGCTGAGACCTGCTGTGAGTCAGGAGGTGTGGAGTTCAGCAAACTCACCGCAGGCCCCTCTTCTGAAATCACTAGAGGGATTTTCCCCAGAAGCCGTTCTTTAGTCTTGGTTCTGATGATCATGTATAAGTTAACATAAATCATGCAGCCAGGAATATAGCGCAGCAGTACAAGTGCCTGCTTGGCAAGTACAGGGTCCTGAGTTCAATTCCTGGTACAAAAAATAAATCATGTAGATGTGTATTTACTTTAGTGAAGTTCCACAGAATAAAAGGAAATAATTTTACTACCTTGGTGCAGAACTACCAGTTGTATTATTGACAGGCTGTGCTGCGATTCTACCATCCTGTGTGGGCCCGCTTGCGGGGCAGCTCCCTGCGGCTGACACCACTGTGTACTTTATGTTGTGTTGTGTTTAAAGTAGAAAGTACGTCCGCGCTTGGGTGCTTCTGCAGAGCACATTAATTTAGGAGCCCTGAAAGGGTGGGAGGTAGGGTATGGAGGAGGACTTGCCTTTTTATTTTGTACATTGTTCTATACTGTTGACACACCCTGCTCCCTGGACGTATTGTGTACACAAGATTTGTGCTGGTCTCCTTAGAGCTCCCATTTCTATACTCTTCACAACCATGAGGATGTGCATAGCACTAGCAAATGACAGAACTTACCTGTCTCTCCAGAACACTTGTGGTTTTATCCCAAAACAGCCCTGCGTTCCTTCCTGTTCTACGCCCTCCTCCCTTCCAGCCACACTGGGTGAATGGCAAAGTACCTGCTGGACTGGACACACAAAGGCTTCTGTTCAGAGACACAAGGAGCATTTGTGCTCAGAGTGCCTGTGTTACCTGTGAAGGCCCAGTGCCTTTCCTTGGAGCTGCTGGTACCTGTGTGTAACCTCCTCTTGGCTCTTGATGCTTCCCACCCATGTCAGGGTTTTGTGTGTGTGTGTCCTGAGGACCAAACCCAGGGCCTCAAACTGTATGGCCAAGCTAAGCCTCCAACCCCTGGGATTACTCATATTGCTGATAAGTAGCCTGTGCCTTCTCTGATCTACACCTCTGAGGCTGTCACTGCATCCACACTGTATTGCACTCTTAATTCACAAGTGACAGCAGCAATGACAAGCTGCCAAGTAAAACAAATTACAACCACAGCTCCTACTGGGTTTGTGCTGACTCAGATTAGACTGAGCTGGGACTGTTGGTTAACTTCATGGTGTGTCAGGGGAAGGAGTTGGAGGCCATAGTCTTGAAAAGTCTGCAATGTAAGAGTCAGAAACAAGGAATGATGAACCATTTTTGGCAACTGCAGACCTGGACTTGGGTGGGCATTGACCAGGATGGGAAAAATGCTATAACCAGTTGTTCAGATAAATACATAAGCTATTTTATTGGCAAACTAGCTAGTGATACTAGGAAGAGAAGCTGTAAGGATAGTTTCTTGTCCAACTGGGGAGACGTATTTATAGCTCATTTCCCATTATATAATTCAGAGCTTCTAACAGCATAGTAGACGATGATATGGGTAATAGCTTCAACAGTCTTAACTGTCACTTAAGTGCATTCAGGGATGACAGGTTTCTTTCATGCATCAACTACTGCGAATATTTTTTTAAAAACATCTAAAGAAAAACCACAGTGCAGTATTTTATTTATAGTACTATACTCTGCATGCGTGTGTGTATGTGTGTGGGGGGGGTAGAGATTGGGATGAGTTATTTGTAATATACCACAAAAAAAATCTCGTAAATTTGCCCTTCAAATATAAGATCAATTTGATTTTCCTCAAGTTCACCTTTAGCTCCCTCCTTTTTTTTCTTAAGCAAAGCAGACCAAGGGCTGAGGATAGCTCATTGGTCCAAGCACCTGCCTGGCAAGTGCAAGGACCTGCTCTCAATCCCTGGTACTGCATGCCTATAATCCCAGGCTGGGGAGACTGAGACAGGGGATCACTACAAGTCCAACCTGCATAGTGAGACCCTGTAACAAACAAAAGATTTTTTAATTAAAAAATAATAACAAATAGCAGATTAAAGCATCTGCAAGCAGGTTCAGGGTTGGTGGTTCGATCCCCCGGCCTACTGTGCCCACCTCTTCCACCATGCACTCCCCCCTTCCCCTTGCTTAGATGGAAATTGAGACTGGACGCGGGTGGCACACACCTGTAATCCAGCTTTTGGGAAGCTGTAAACAAGCAGATCACTACCAGTCCAATCTAGCGAGGCCCTGAACACCCTGTTGACCCTTCCCTAAAATATAAAAATAGAAAATTTTTAAAAATAGAAAAGCAGGTTAAGATCTGAGTCATTAAAGTGGCCTTTACTAAAAATAATAAAATGACCTTTACTAAAAATTAAAATAATAAAGTGACCTGTACTGTTTCATCCCGGAATGCCCGTGCTTTCCTAAGGCAGCTCTTCTGGCCGTCCACAGCTACGAAAGCTCATCTTATTTTCCACTTACAAGTGCTGCAAACTCCCAGATCTGCTGGGTGTGAAAGACCCTGGAGTTTGAGAACAAGCCACTCAGATACATAAATCTCTTGGCTTAACGTTCAGAGTAGCGGAAGTGGGGCTAAGCAATAGCGGATGTCCAGGTGTTTTCCTGACCAGAGTTGCCAGGTGAGCAAAGCTAAAATGAACCCACACACACACCTGTTGCTGAGGGTTAGAGCAGGGCCTTCACATTGAATCTCCACTAACACTTTCTTATTTTGAGGCAGACTCTGTTGAAGTTGCCCAGGCTGACTTGAACTTCTTGTCCTTGCTCCTCGGCTTCACAGAATACAGGTGTACACCATCATGCCAAGTTTGAATTCCGGGGCGGGGGTTGGCGGGGCTTTTTAAGATAGAGTTTCACTATGTATATGTAGTTTAAGCTGGCCTCGAATTCACAGTGATCCTCCTGTCTCAGCCTCCCGAGTGCTGGAATTACAGGTGTGTGCCACTACGCCCAGCCTTAAACTAAATAATGGATATTCCTGTTTTATTGCTTTGTCTCTTAATTTGCATCTGTAAATTTAAGATCTTGACAATTGGGATTCAGCTTGGTGTCCCAAGGGTTCCTTTTGTAAATCTTGTTGAAGTAAGTCCAGACAATCTTACAAATATAGCATGTCTGCCTAGAAAGACACCCAAAAATGGATACCAGGGATCGACCCTCCCACTGAAGAAGGCGTCGAGCAGCTGTTTCTCAGTAATTCTTCCACCTCACTTGAGGCTTCATCTGGCAGCAGGGCTGGGAAGGGCGGGCCTGGGATTGCTGAACCTGACCGGAGCTCCCCGGGGACTCCCCAGAGCGCCTGAGGTCTCCTAGCAACCTTTCGCGTTTCTTACACCTTGCTTTAAGTGGACAGATGATTGCCGCCGCAGCTGCTGCTTATCACCGTGGCTGGCACCTTGATTAGATAAAGGTTCAGAAAAATGCATGAGCGTGCGAGGCAGCTCCCGGAGACCCGAGGTGCCTGGGCGCCTGCTCGGCCGGGTCCGGAAGCGAGGGCGCCCTCTCCTGTTCTCTACCCCGCGCAAGGAGAGGACTCAGGTGAAGCGGTCGCCTGGCAGCGTCCTAAGGGGGAACACGGGCAACCTGTAGGCTGCTTCCTCCATTTACTTTTGGAAATATGGAACAAAAGGAAAGGGGCTGCCTCTGACACCCTTCCTTTCTCACCCTGTCGGCTTGGAGGTGCGGCGCCTGCAGACCCGCGAGCGCACGTCGTCTCGGCCTCCTGCGAGCCGGAATCTCCCAGGCCCACTCCGGGCAAAGTTTTGTTTCTGTTCCGATACGCAGTTTTCTCTCCAAAGGACGTCCCATCTCCCTGCCCCACCCCACCCCCATCTTCCAGCTTTGCTCTCGGCGGTCGCTCTGCCCCGTGAGACCCCGCGGCGCGAACCCGGCAAGGCTGGGAGCCCGGGCCGCCTCTCCACGCCGCGCGGCCGCGGCTCGCAGGTGGGGCCCACGCGGCCCCGCCCAGGCCCCGCCCCACACGCGCATTGGCGCAGCCAGCTGTCAGTTTCGGCTGGGGAGGGGGCGCCGCGCGCCGCGGCCGCTCTGCAGAGGGCTCCAAGCTCGGTGCTGTCTGGTGCCCCGACCTCGAGAACAGGGTCGGCCTGGAGCCCAGCTGCTCTCGGTAAGTGAAAGCAGGGCATGCCGCGGGGTGGGGGGAGAGGGGGTCCGGGAAGGTGTCTAGCCTGCTTACCTGGGCGGGAAGCGCCGGGACCCCGGGCTCCCGCCGCAAGAAAAGCGTGGCGGGGCGAGAGCCGGGAGCATCTCCAGCCCATTTATCTCCAGGAGCACAGGTTCAGGGGAGCGTTCTCCTTCTTTGTCCTTTTTGGGGTTCGTGGCTGTTATAATTTTTCATATAGCTTTGCAGCTAGATTCTGTCCCACGCCCCCGGCATTTTCTTTTTCGAGCTCTTCGTCCTGCTCGCTATCCTGCCGAGAGGAGCCTCGAGCCAGGAGATGTGCTTCTCCAGGAGACAGCTCCTGATTCCTAGCTGGAGCGAGGAGAGTCGCTGCTTTCTGCACCGAGTGGTCGGTGGCTCTTCGCTGCTCTCTCTAGGGGAAAAGGGAAGGTGAAGGCCTTTGCGGCCTGAGACGTGACATTCTCCCGGGAAGGGACAATAGGGACTTACTTGAAGGTTTCCTGAGACTGTAAAGCTACCTGGCAGAATAAGGGCGCATTTTGTCATTTGCAGTCTAGGAATCTGCCAAGTATTCTCTCCACCGGCTGCATTCTCCCTACCTCACCCAGCTGCTTGCAGTGGGAGATCCGCTTTGTTTCTGCAGCCTGGTACAGATTGCAGGAGCTTCTGGAGCAGCTGTCTCTGCACAGTTGAAGTTCCTTCTGAATGCTGCCTCCCTGAACACGATCCAGTCTCGGTGCCGTACCACCGATCCATCCTCTGCTCGGTGCGACAGAGAGGACTCCGAGAGATGAGGAAGCCAAGCGGGTGCTAGTTGTAGCATTCTGTGTGAGAGATGCTGTGAAGGGTTATTTCGGCTCTGTCAGCTGAATATGGATGGCCATATTAGTGTTAGAGGCATGCAATACCCAACCTGAAAAAAAAAAACAAAAACCTTAGTTCATAACTTTTCAGGGTTCCGGTTTTTCCTAGTTCATGGAATTAAGGGAAATGGAATAGCGAAGGATTTACATGAGAATCCCCCCCCACCGCCGCCCCCAGCCAGGGATTGAACTTGCACTTTTGCGCTTGCCAGGGAAGTGCTTATTTTACTGAGCCATCTCCCCGGCCCTACATGAGAATATTATGAAGAAAAAGATTCCCTTTGCCTATTTTAGAACATTTACCAATTAAAATTCAGAAGCTGTTTGTTAGATAATTATTTTACACCTCTATTCTTTGATGCTGCATACTAGTTTGTAAATTTATTTTTAAATACACCTTTTTACCTACACATAACTAATAAGTTTGCCAGATGCACAGCCTGCCAATTTGTATTTGGCTATTAAATTCATTCCAGAACCAAAGAAATAAAGCTAGGTTTTAAAATAGCAAGAACTTGCTGGACATGGAGGCGTACACCTATAATCCCAGCACTCAGGAGGCTGAGGCAGGAGGGTCACTGTGGGTTTGAGGCCAGCCTGGGCTACAAAGTGAGTTCAAGGCCAGCATAAACTATACAACAAGGGGCCAGGAAGATAGTGCAGTAAAATAAATGCTTGCCTGGCAAGCACAAGGGCCTGAATTCAATCCCCAGTTCTGGGAAAAAACTACACAGCAAGATCCTATGTCAAAAAGACAATAAATACATGAGCAAGAATTCAAGTCTAGTCTTGGTTGAGTTGAGGCCACAGGCTGAATGTTGCTAAAATGTGTGGAGTACTTGCCTTATATGTGAAAGATCCTAGATTTAAGCCCCAGTACTACTAGGGGAGAAATTACCATTAAGCAATTAAAAATTTTTACACTAATGAATCTATTGCATATGAGCATCTCCAGAGAGTTCATGTTTTGATGAATTTTTTTGTTGTTGCTATTGTTTTGGGGTTTTTTTGAGACAGGATCTCATGATGTAGTCTAGGCTGGCCTTGAACTCACTATGTAGCCCAGGTTGGCCTTGAACTCACTATATAGCCCAAGCTAGCCTCACTGTTGTCCTCCTGCTTCAGCCTTCTGAGTGCTGGGATTGCAGGCCTGTCCCATCATGCCCAGCTGTGATGAAATTCATTCATTCATTCATTCTTTTCTGATAAAATTCTTAAAATCTAGTTTCTAGCAGGCAGTCTTGGGCAGTTTTGTAATCTTGGGCAAGCTGCTTCCTTTAGAGATGGAGGTTCCACCACCTACTCACTTTGTGATATTTTGGGTAGCCTAGATATGTACGTAATAGCGCTTGGCCTGCCTGATATGCAGGAGATGCTCCATAAATGTCTGCTAGTACCATCATTAACTGACCTCCCACTAGGCACATCATAGTGGCAAGAACGGACATCAGCTACGCGTCAGAGGGCCACCACTGATCTCAAGACGGAATGACAGTAATGTTAGAATTTTCTAAGAGAATGCATACAAAAGTAGTACCTCCTTGATGGTACATTTTTAGAAGAGAAACTGATGACACAACAGAAGGAATGAGAGAGTAAAAATGTTTCTGTCTCTGGCTGGGACCTTATCCTCCAGCAGCATGGCTTTCAGCAGGCCACTTGCCCCCTTTGGAGCTCAGTTTTATTATTTAGCTGTATTGAATGATCTACAATCTCTAAAGTCCTTTGAAAAATTCTGTGTTTTTTTTTTTTTTTTTTTTTTTTTTTTCAAGACAGGCAGGGTCTTGTTATGTAGTTCAAGCTGGCCTTGAACTCACTGTGTAGCCCAGGCTGGCCTCAAATGCATTGCAATCCTCCTGCCTGGGTCTCCCGAATGCCACCACACCCAGCTTGTAGCTTCAAAATTGCTTAATTGCATGTCATTAAAAAAATTGCATTAGCTTGCTTAACAGCCTGCATTTCATTTTTGTTGTTATTGTTTAAGGTTTGCTAAACTTGCAGTTTCAGGTCATAAATAATCCGTAAAGCCAGCACTGGTAAATAAGTGGTAATCTCAGATCTGCAGAGTAATCCAAAATGAAAATTTAACAAACAAAATGAATAGAATAAAACAAAATATACTTACAGTGAAATCTTTCTGGCAGTCGGCAAGGCAAAAAGCAGCCCCAATTTTATTCCCCAGTTATTTCAGTAAGTTTTATGGAAAACCTACCTGGTAAAAAATCTCCATTCAGGGTCCAGGGAGATAGTTCAGTGGAATAAGCGCTTCCCTGGGAAGCAGAAGGGCCTGAGTTCAATCCATACTGGTAAATCTCCATTCAATTGAAGTGGTATCTTTGAAAGTAATAGACTTATTCTGAAATAAAATGCCATTTTCTTTTCTCTCACCAGGTTGATCACTTAAGCAAAAATGTATGCAGTAAAGAGTTTTCATGAAGAAATTAAAGAGAGAAGGTTGAAGCTATAGAGAAACTAGGTATCTGTGCTGGAGAAACCATCTAGAACAAGGGAATGGAGTAAGGCAGGAGTGAGCACCCCTGGAGAACTGTTTCCCCAGCTGTCTGAGTTCTGTCCACCCGCATAAGGATGCACCAGAAAAAGACATTGTTTCCTAGAAAATGAAAGAGTGCAGTGTGACAATGGAGACCACAGTCTCTGAAATTCAAGTAGAAAATAAGGATGAGAAGAAAGCAGCGGAAGTTAGTCCCCGGGATGAGCGACAGAAGGAGAAAGCATCCGTGCTTTGCTTCAAGAGAAGAAAGAAAGCAGGCAAAACGTTGAAGCCGGAAGCTGGCGCCCCTGAGGCTGAGCCAGCGGCTGCCAGAAAGGCGCCCCGAGAAGCCGGCGCGCCCGATCAGCCCCCGCGGCCAGGGGGCGCCTGGGCCTCAATCAAAGGCCTAATGACGCGCAGGAAAAGGTCAGATCCTTCAAAGCCGCCAAAGCCAGCCGAGGCCGAATCGCAACCTGAAATAAAGGTTGAGGGTGCTGATCTTTCTAAGAAAAAGGCTAAGTCCAGACTTAAGATTCCCTGCATAAAATTCTCCAGGGGGGCACCGAAGAGTGGTCCTTCCAAGATTACAGAAGACTCGGACCGCGGTGTGAGAGTGCAGGGTGAGGCCGAAGCTTCGGCTGTGCACCCTCGGGCCCAAGCCCATGACCAGGCCACGAAGCCTGAGTCAACCCGAGATCCAAGTGCAGGCGTCCTCGCACGCCAGGACGGCGGCCAGGGCTGCGAGTCCGTGGTGAGCAACAGCGTCCCGCCCGGAGCGAACGTGATTTCTGTAGAGCTCGAACTAGATAATGGGCGAGCTGCTGTTCAAACAGGCACTCCAGCCCTCGAAAAGGAAACCGAAGAAGTGACAGGGGACAAGCAGAATGTTCTGTCCCAGCAAGCAGGACCACTTGAAAGTTCAGAAACAGCCAGTCAGCAGCCGGTGGCCTCTGAGGCTACCCCTCCACCTGCAGCACCAGATCAGCAAACGGTGGGAAAATCCAGCGACAGCACCCTGGAAGGTGAGACAGACCAAAAAGACTATGAAGGTGGAGAGGCTGTGGCCGAAGAAGAGAATAAGCCAAAAGATACTGAATTGAGCCAGGAATCAGACTTGAAAGAAAATGAGATCAATGTAGAGAAGCCCAAATCTGAGGAAAGCAGAAGAATGGAGCCCATTGCTATTATTATTACAGACACAGAAGTCAGTGAATTTGATGTTAAAAAATCTAAAAATGTCCCGAAGCGTTTCTTGATTTCCATTGAAAATGAGCAAGTAGGTTTTTTGGCTAATGACAGTGATTTTGAGGGTAGAACTTCAGAACAGTATGAAACACTCTTGATTGAGACAGCTTCTTCTCTCGTCAAGAATGCTATCCAGTTGTCTATAGAACAGCTGGTTAATGAAATGGCATCTGATGATAATAAAATAAACACTCTTCTAGAGTGACTTAATTTCCAAGCCATGGGGAGGGGGGAGAAAGGCTTGCCATTGAACTATTTATAATTTGTGACATTTCTTATTCAGTAACAAATGACAGATTGGTCGTCTGGAGTTTAAAAGTACAATTCCAGCACAGAAGTACTACAAAATAGGTCAAGTTGACGAAATCTTTCCCGCTGCAATGCAGGAGGGACTGCAACACACAGTGATGTTCTGGGAGCTGCTAAACTGAGGGAGATTCCTGTGGGCAAAAAAGGTGTATTTACTGAGCACTTACAGCGTGTCATAAGCTTCTTACTGGCTCTTTTCTGGTGTTACAAACTCAGATTTCCTTTTCATAGTTCAACCCTGTGTACCGGTCAACATCACATTTGATTTTCAAAGATGTTTTCTTTTTTTAACAGTGCACTTGTATAGTGTTGAAAATGGTGAATAAGGTGAGTTATATTTGTGAATGTGTGAGTTTGTTACATTCCTAAGCAGTATACCTCAGAAAATACGTTGCATTTTCCTAATTTCAGCAGAAAGTATACAGAAGACGTATCCTGGAACTACACAAGGGATTTGCTAGTTTGGCTCAAGCCCCTTACAAAAGCCATTCACTTGTTCCTTGTAGCAGGCAATAGTTACCAAGTGCAGAAGAGGGGAGTGGGGGTGAGCGGCTGCCCTCTCCACTGCCCTTTGCCCCTGCAGACCTCTCTGTTCCCATGTCTGCATGGGCTTTTCTGCTGAAAACTTTACAGATAAAACAAGGGGAATCGTACTTTTATCCGGAAGACAAACTTCCCAAGTTACCACCATGGATAACACAGCATTCCTCTTGTGGAAATCCTTTCCTAAGGACGCTAGTCAGCAACTGCTCTGTGAACAAGGGAGAGTGGGTTCTGCCAGCTGGACAGCGAGGCCCTAGGACATTGCAACATTCTAGTGAAAGTATTTATTTTTGGCCAGGAAAGAGCCGTGTACAGTTATTGCTAGAGCACATATTTTCAGTGTCAGTGTTTTATCATTGTGTCTCTCTGATGAGACCAGTAAAAAGCATTTTACATGAATATTTAAATTAACTTCTCACAATTTTCAGTCCAGTTAATACTTTACAAAAATGAGAAGGGCTCATTTGCATTTTATTCAGCTATTTAGAAAGAAGCATCTGATCACCTTTTTTGAAAAAGCAGCGATGGGTCAGGCTTCTTGTATGGCGTGGCCGTGACCCTGCAGCACACCTCCCTACCTCACTGGTGAGGAGTCCCACTGTCTGCTCCCTCACTGTCTAAGCCTAGCCACGGTGTTACTACCTGAAACTGAGGTAATGGAAGCAGATGAAGTATGAATGCCAACATATTTGCTGGTGATCTTCATCTTGGAGGAAATAGTATTAGGTATTTGAAATGACCTGAGTGAATTCTTACATATTAATGGACTGCATATAGAAAGTATGTACTAATTTTTCCTGTAGATTCATTTTGTGTGTGTGTGTGTGTGTTTGTATGTGTATGTACATACTTAATGAGACCTCTGACAGAAGCAAAACTGACTTTGGATAGCAGCAAATAATATGAGCATGATTCTTTGCCAAAGTATGGAAGTATTTCCTCCAGATTTTCTTGCCTTTGTGGTTATAATCTTGGGAGAATATCCTTCTACTCGGTGAGATAAAAATTAGATTTCTCTTAGCTGGGGAGAAAGCTCAGCCATCTAAGTGTGTGCCTGGCAAGTGTGAGGACCTGGGTTTAATCCCTGGTGCCACATGCTGTGCTGGCCACCAAAACCAGGCATGGTGGAGCACCCCTGTAATCCCAGCACTGGGGAGACTGAGACAGGAGGATCACTACAAGTCCAAGCTTGTGTAGCAAGACCTTGTACCAAACAAATAAATAAAAGATTTAGAAAAAAAAGGTTTCTCACTGGGTTTGGTGGTGCATGCCTATAACCCTGAACTTGGGAAGCTGAGGCAGGAGGATCACTGCAAGTTCAAGACCAG
>PVKA01023332.1:16031-35895 GCA_004027165.1 Ctenomys sociabilis
AAAAAAAAAAAAAAAAAAAAAAAAAAAAAAAAAAAAAAAAAAAAAAAAAAAAAAAAAAAAGGGTTTCTCAAAATACATGCCCATTTATTTTAATTGTACAAGTTTTAAGTGTTTTTTTTATTAAAAGATTAAGACGTCTTTGAAAAACGTCTCTGCTTCACTATATGTGGTGCTAATGGACTTGGATAGTTACCAGCAAAGGCCATATTTTAAAATAAGCAATTTGGGGCCAGGGAGATGGCTCAGTGGAATAAGCGCTTCCCTAACAAGTGCAAGGGCCTGAGTTTAAGCCCTGCTTCTGCCAAAAAAAAAAAAGCAATTTAATAACCTGATTAAAGTTGGTGGATTTCTACAGTTTTGAAGAATCCTGTCACTTATCACAAGAATGGCACCAAGCTGATGCAGTTAGTGTATTTTTAAAGAATAAAAGCTTAAAAAGCAGTACAAAAATACAGAATTTCAAAACTAGATGATAGGAAACTTATAATGGTTGTTAGTTGCATATCCTTATCTTCAAAGTAGTTGTTCTAGACATAGGCATGCAAAATTGATCAAAGAATTAGGCATTCACTGTTCATTTCAATAAACCAATAGAAGTTAGTAATACAGTTACCTTAGCTATCTTTTGTGTGTATAAATATATATTTTTCCTTTCTTTTCTCCTTTCTCCCATCCTAGCTATACTTTCCTTTTGAGCAGTTTTTTCCCTTCCTGTACAGTTCCTTTCTTTCCTGTATCGTACCTTTCAGGATTTATTTACTTCTTTAGTTTCTTATACTAGGGAGACAGTAAGATGTGGGACTGATTTATTTCAATTATGAGTATATCTTTAGTTGCATCCATTTACCTATGAAAGCCTCCAAGGCCAGGAAGATGGCTCAGTAGAATAAGTGCTTGGCTGGCAAGCACAAGGGCCTGAGTTTAATTTCTGGTACCACAAAGAAAAAAAAAGCCTCTAGTTCATCTTTCTTTATAGCTGAGTAATACGCCATTGTATAAAAATACATCTTTTTTTATCCATTCCTCAATGATGGACATTTGGGTTGTTTCCAAGATTTAGCTATGACAAACTGTGCTGGTATAAACATGGGTGCACATATGTCACTGTGGTATGATTTTCTTTTGTGTGTGTGTGTAACCAGGGATTGAATTCAGGCCCTTGTGCTTGCCAGGGAAGCGCTTATTCCACTGAGCCATCTCCCCGGCACCAGTATGATGTTTTTAATTCTGGAAAAATACCCAGAAAGGGAATACATTGTTTTTAGTAATTTCTTATGAAAAAGCAAACAGTATAGCACTTAACAATTACTGAAGTTATTTTGGAAGGTTTATGTATATTTTGAGGATTTTAAAAAACACAAATATGTGAAATTTTTTGTTAAGAAAGTAACATTTTTACCTAAATAGTTTCTATGTTTTCTTCACAGTGGTTTCATAAGTGTATTTTTATTAGAATGCATTATGAGTGACTATTTTTATATGATGAGATATATATACTCTATTTGTATTCATTGTTAAGCAGTTTCTTTTCAACCTAATCCAGTAAATTACATAAGGAGGATTTCTATTTAAAAATAGAATCCAAAAAATAAAAAATAAAAATAGAATCCAGAAATTAATTGGTTAATCAATATGTCTGCTACAAGGTCAAATGCAATGATGCTAATTCTAAGGTGATCAAAACTATTATAAAAATAAGTAAAATTTTGATGACTTAGAAACCTGTCATATAATAATATTTAGGCAATCTGGCCTAAATGCAAAGCATTAAGTGAACATAAATAGTTTCTTATTCATCTCCAAATAATATTAAAATGGTCATTTAAGGTTTCAATTTAAGAACACCACATTCGTTTTTATATGAATTTGTGTGGTATGAATGCTGCTTTTAATGAACATTTAGTAGCTAAAATTCAGGTTTTTTTGAACTGAAGATTTTTACAAGGTTGGGGGAGTTTATCTGGTATCAATCAGACATTAATCTTTTAAGTATATGCCGTCCCTTGAGTCAGGTATTACTCACTTTGCTTCTCACAACACATAACATGAAATTTCCCTTCCACTTCATGTAGCACTATTCACTTAACATCTTTTTCAAAGCACTTCACAGGATACAAAAATAGTACCTGGTAACATTTAAGTAAAGGTAGCAGAAAACAAAAGAACTTTCAAACAGAAATTATGTTCCCTGCCACCTCCTCCAGCTCAAAGAATAATAAGCATGTGGCACAAATAGAGTTCTGTAGAAGAGCTGCCTGCATGACTTTCTCTCCAGATAAGGCCTTTGACAGCATAAAGTTGGTGATGACTTTAATTGGGCTACTACTTAGTAGGGGCTTAGAAACTCTCTGATGCTTGGGAGACTCTTACCGCACCAACAGACTGGACAGAAGTGAGTGAACTTGCTGAAGACTGTTGGGCTACAGGTCACGTGGCCACCTAGCAGGTTCAGCTTCTGCGTCGTAGTCCAAAGTTAATTTCACCCATAAACTGCTAACTTGCCTTATTTTTATAGTTGAGAATTTTTTTAGGGCTCTATGGCAGTCTATTAAAAATAACTATTAGATACTAAAATCCTACTGTTTGAAAAGATCTTTTTTTTTTTGTATTTTTTTAGGGAAGGGTCTACAGTGTTTATGGTCTCACTACTAGATTGGACTGGTAGTGATCCACCTGTTTACAGCCTCCCAAGAGCTGGGATTACAGATGCTTGCCACCACGCTCAGTCTCAATTGCATCTCAATGCGCCCTGGGGGCACTGCTGGTGGCAGGCAGGCAGGCCAGCTGGGGGGATCCAACCCCTGGCCCCCCCTGCTAATCCGCTGAGCTATTTGGCCAACAGCCCTTGAAAAGATCTTTCTAATGTTAACTTTACTGAAATATGTTTTTCCAATTTCATCTGATACCAGATACATCTGCCTACTATTTCTGCTTTCATTTCTGGTGGAACTGGGGATTGACCTCAGGCCCTTGTGCTTGCCAGGGAAGTGCTTATTCCACTGAGCCATCTTCCCAGCCTCTAATTTCTGCATTTTAAGAATACCTTCATTTAAGTTTTATGGTTCTGGGGCTGGGGAGATGGCTCAGTGGAATAAGCACTTCCTGGCAAGCACAAGGGCCTGAGTTCAATCCCCAGTTCCACCAAAAAAACAAAACAAAATGTAGGCGTCCTGATTACACTCACACTGGTTTTGCATGCACCAGGCGTTGCACCTGCAGAGAACTCTGTGAGGCAGAATGGCTCCCTGCCCTCCACCAGCACAGCCAGGGTAGTGGCAAGTGCAGAGGCTGGAGTGGGGCTGTGTTCATGGGGAGGGTGGGGCCCTGAATACAGTGGCTGCTGGCAAGTTTTTAAATAACAAGCACATTCATTCTGACTTGTGATTAGGTACAGAAAAAGGTCTGCTTAATGTTACATATTTATAGCTCTTTGTAAAAATGTTAAGTGGATGAGCTATTATGAAAGTAAGAGTTCCATTTTTTCTCATTAAAATTAGTATTATATCACTGTGGATCAGATGCTGACATAAAAGGAGGAATACTCTATACAGAAAAGGCTCCAAATTGAATTTATGTACTGATTATGACTACAGAATAAATGCTACAATTACTTATGTTTATTTATTCATGTCTTTCAAAAGAAACATGGCAAGTTATGTCCACTTCTTAAAATGATAAAGATCACACTGATGATTTAGGTAGCTCTACCAGAAGTTCTACCCTGCTAACTGGACACTGGACAGACTTTACAGATATATACCCTGGGCTTGCAAGTTAGCTCAGTTGTTTAAGTGCCTTCTCTGGCAAACCCAGTCAGGCTCAGGGGACCGCTGTTCGATCCCCAGCTCCACATGCCTTATTATACCTGCCCTGACAGCAGCCTGAGCCAGCCAAAAAGAAAACAAACAAAAAACAAATATATGCCTCAACGAGTATATAGTTCCACAAAACACCTAGGACTCTGAAACAATTCAACCTGATAACAGTTTTGAGTTTGAAAATATCCATATGGCTTTGACAAAGGCACGGTTTCTAGGCTGGGGCAGTAGTATTTGCCCTTATAAGCTGGGGTCTGGGTTTGAGCCCAGGAATGGGGGTGGGATGGGTGGAGCTTTCATCATTCACTGCTACTCATTAGTTGTCTTCTCTGCACCATATGAACAAGTTGTTAAAAACCTCTATGGTTTTCCAAATAATCAAGCCATCTTGATATGAAAACACTCAGATGGTTCCTGGTAAAGCTGGGTATTTCAAAGGTTCTGTGTTTGCTGAGGCACTAATTTCATTCTGCTAATGTTAACAGCGCAGTTTTCTCTTCAGTGCAACCCAATGACAATAAATGGGCTCTGTGAAAGACCATGTTTTCCAAATCTTGACACATTTGTAGGTTGATAGTAACTTCTAAGTCTTAAAACTAATCCTGGCTCCATAGTCTGCTTATTAATGTACACTGTACACACAGTATTTAATGTTAATTTCTTTCAGAATTTAAAAGTTTTATTCATCTTGTTTGTTCCCACAGGCAAATCTGATAGTCCTTTCTAAACATATCTTTCAGATCGAAGTCCAGAGTCCCCAGTCCTTTTGGAAGTATTTACTTTTCTTTCTTCCTGAAAGCTAAAGCTCTCAGGGGTGAAACAAGTGAGCTCTGGAACGTGAGGGTATCTGTTTGTTCGGCACACGCTGCCCTTGCTTAGGCAGTCTGGGTGTAGGCACTGCGAACAGTAAAGAAACCCTAAGCAAGGAGAGGATGGCGAGTGGCTCCTGGCCTGGAAAAAGCCCCAGCCTTCAAACTGTCTCCAGGGGCTGGAGAGATGGCTCAGTGGAATAAGTACTTCCCTGGCAAGCCCAAGGGCCTGCGTTCAATCCCCAGTTCAGCAACAACAAAGAACAACAACAAACTGTCTCTCCACATTTCAGCCTATTGTGTCAGGGACAGAGCATCTAGAGTCTCTGCGCCTTAGCAGGACTGAACACTTCTTACCACTTGCTCTGCGGTTTAACTGGAAAAGGCCCCTCCTTCACACAGTGCAACTCTGGGCAGGCTTCACGCATTTCCCTTGCAGTGCTGACAGCTGGGACCTCTACTTTTGCTCTGCCTTCCTTGGAGGAGTGCAGGGTGACACCAAAGTAAAAACATTTGTACACCTGTACCCAATCTTCATCGTACACATCCACATAGGTGTGAGCACACGAGGCCAAGGATGGGACCCAGGGCCTCTCACGTCCTAAGCATGTGTTATGTCACTGAGCTGTGGTCTTACCTCTTCCCCCAAATCTACTTTGACATCAGTACCTGAGGGTCGCAGCAAAGTGTGGTCAGTGTACCCTGTCTAGGTCACACTAGGGATTGGCCATCTTCATAACTAGTACAGCCACAGCCACTGCTCAAGCAACTCCATGTACATGTCTCAGGACAGATTCCATATGGACACTTACAGTGTCTTCAGTCAGTGGAGCACAGTTTTGTGAACAGGTCACCCCTCTGGAGAAGGGCTCTCCTCCTGAGGGAGCAAATCAAAATTGCCTCATTTCGGCAGAAGGCTGATATATGTAGAATGACGAAACAATTGGATTTTTATCTGCACTTTTAGTGTGTGTGTGTGTGTGTGTGTGTGTGTGTGTGTGTGTGTGTGTGTTACTGGGGATTGAACTCAGGACCTTGAGCTTGCAAGGCAGGTGCTTAAGTAGCTATCTCCTCAGCCCTTGGATTTTACTTAGTTCAGGTAGAAAATAAAGTTAATCTGAGGGGCTGGGGAGATGGCTCAGTGGAATAAGTGCTTCCCTGACAAGCACAAGGGCCTGAGTTCAATCCCTAGTTCCGCCAAAAAGAAAAAATAATAATAAAAAAAAATAAAGTTAATCTGAGTTTCTGGTCTTTTATGCAGATGGGCCACAAATAGCCTTTTCAGTGACTTCTGATTGCTGACTGAATTCAGCTGCTGGACTCAGCTCTAATCTTCCAGGTTTCCCTCTATTCTCTCCATATCTGGTTGGCATATTTTTTTTAAAACTAAATGTTTATGTCTTCAGCTTGGAAAATAATTTCTTTATAATTAAGTAAACCACAGCTGAAACCCCATGTCAGCTAGGGGTTTTTCCAGGAGAAGTCACAAGATAACTGCATCCCAAGGGCTTCTCTGTGTTGAAGCTGAGGGATGGAACAAAACAAAGCCATCTTTTTCATTCCAAACCATGGAGGTGATGTGCAGAAAGATATCCATATCCTCTCTCTAGGGAAAGAGGGTGAGTAAAGAGCTGGTCTAGAAGACAATGCAGAAATACATGAGATAATCCTAAATAAGCAAATGCATAGGACAAAAGTAGAGTACAGGTAATCTGGGGTTGTCAATCCTGAGTTTAGAATTGTTTTGAGCACCTAAAGGTCAAGAAAATCTTCTTGTATGACAAGGATCCTCCCGTCATCAGTCTTCTTCTCGGCTCACCTCACAGGACCCAGCAGAGGTAAGTGCCCTCCTGGGGGTCTGTGTGCCCCCGGCCCTGAGGCCACATAGTCAAAGAGACCTTCACTCCGCCATCTTCATTCCATCTCACTTCAGCTAAACCAGCCCGTATTTTTTTTTTTTCCTGTATTTTTAGGGAAGGGTCTACAGAGTGTTCAGAGTCTCACTAATAGATCGGACTCGTAGTGATCTTCCTGTTTACAGCTTCCCAAGTGCTGTGAGATTACAGGCGCTCCACACCATGCCCTATCTCAGTCACTGTCTCAGCGCACCCCAGGGGCCGGCCAGCACAGCAGGCCCAGTGATGAACGCAGGCTCCTGCTTGCAGGCACTTTAATCCCCTTTGGTTGATACATTTTCCTTGAAGGATTCTAAATCTCATTCAGATTTCTATAGCATCTGTATCTTAGTTTAACATAATCTCCCAAATCAGTAAAACTCGTCACTTGTTGCCGACCTTCAAAGTGAAGGACTCATCTCACACTGACAGCGGGCTGTGGAAGGCAGGGCTGCCGCGCATGACACCGCCCACGGCTTGGCCCAGCTCTGTGCGGCCTCACACAGCGCTGCGCACCGCCTGGGAGTAGCCGCCCAGCTCTGAGAGCTCTGCATAGATGTTTTAATTAACAACAGCCTTCTTCTTATGTGCTCTTCCTCCCACACTAAAGTACTGTGGTAGAAAGAGGGAACAGGACCCACTGAGCCCACAGCACCAGGCTGCATGCTGTGAGATGTACTGCGAGACTCCTGGACCTGGAGCCTGTGGTTTCCCTTACCTTTACAAATGCTGTATTTGCCCTTCAAGAAATAACAGTGGTACAGCACCTGCCTGGCAAGGGCAAGGTCCTGAGTTCAATTCCAGAACCCCCCCACCTCTTCACCCCCCAACACACAAAATCAAGTATCATGTATATTTTCAAAAGGTGCATTGGTGCCACCTTTTGGCCAGATTAAAAATTTACACAAATTATAACATGCTACATTCACATTTTAATTTCACCAAGAGACTTCAGAGTTACATTTATTTAGTTCAAACACTGTATGAACAGATTTATAACTGTCTAAAACACTTCAGATTTTAAATAATCGCATTTAAAATTGTTTAAAAGCTGATATAAAGGATAATACAATTCAGAACACACCCACACCCACACCCACACTCCATTAGAATATTAATTGCATCAACTACTGGGATAGAAATCCCAAATTATTTGTTAACTCAGGGGTCTGCCTCAGCTGTGGCACAGGCAGGGTTGTTCATCATGGGGCAGTTCTCTGCATGGTCCTGACAGGTGGCAGCACAACTGGCCTCTGCCCACTAGGTACCAGGAGCAACCATCCATCCTCTGGCCCTCACGCACCTGTGACAACCAAAACCTCTTCATACTGGCAAAATCTCCAGGGGCAGGGGACAACCCTATGTGATAATGACAGCTGACTGGGGGGATACAGGCTGTTATTTTGTCAGACATACTGGATGTGTCTGAGTGTTTCTGGGTCAGACTGCCATTTGAGTCCATACACTGGACAAAGCCTGGATAGAACACAAAGGTGACCCTTCTGCGGCCTGACTGCTTGATCTAGGGTGCTGACCCTTTCCTGACTTGGTCAGATTGAAATTTCACATTGGTTCTTTTTGGGTTTCAAGCCTGTCAGCTGTGAGACTAGAACTTAGGCCTTTATCTCTCCCAGTTCTTGGCCTCACTGGCTCTCAGCTCAGGGGGTACAACTCCCAGAATGTCTAAGGTGCCATTGCTGCATGAGGCAATTTGCCCTAATATCACCTACTGTGCATCTACTGCCTCTTGGCTCCTTTCCTCTGGAGAATCCTAATACACCCTGGCTGAGAACCAGAGCTGTGCATTATGTTGGTGGGGTGGCAAGAGGAGAGGTAGCTGAGCATAAACAGGGAACAGAGGGGCTGGGGAGATGGCTCAGTGGAATAAGCGCTTCCCTGATAAGCACAAGGGCCTGAGTTCAGTTCCCCGGTTCCAAAAAAAAAAAAAAAAAAAAAAAAAAAAAAAAACAGGGAACAGAAACAGGAGCAAAGCAAGAAGCTTCAAGGAAATGGCTACAGTACTGGTCTCTCCAGAGATGGCAGCTGGCCTGACCAACTGATTAGGACATCAATTTTCTATTACTATAGATTGTGGTTGGTAAATGGGGCTCACTGATGTTTTCTTGTATCATACCTTTAAAATGCTACCCAGCATAGAGTCTACTTACCTCAATACTAGGAGGGCAACAACTGGTAGACACACACTGCTATAAAATAAGAACACAATCTATAAGCTAGGCTAATAAAGGATTAAGTCACATTAATTTATTCATCTTAATAAAATACATGAAATCCATTGTTTCTATTCCAGCTAGAAGGTACAAATTTTCCAAAAGGATTTTGCAGAAAATTCACAGTACATATGGCAGAAGCGTTTATACAATGAATTACTCATTTCAGTCTCTTGCACTTGCAATGTACTACACATTTCTTTAGTGACTTTTTTTTTTATTATACAAGCTTTTATCCTAAGCTTCTTCTAACATATTTCAAGTTTATACTTTGTTCTGCCTAAATCATTTGGCACACAAGGGAGGAGCTGATGAAACAGTGGACTGCACCACAGCACATCTCCTAAGCAATCGTGTGCAGCACTGACCTTACTCAAGGACCACCAGCTGAGGCCTGTGTAACTTTACCAGTTTTCAAAACACCAAGTAGGCTGGGCACACTGGCACACGCCTGAGAGCCCAGCACTTGGGAGGCTGAGGCTAGAGGATCACTGTAAGTTCAAGGCCAGCCTCGTCTACATAGTGAGTTCAAGGCCAGTTGGCACTACAAAACGAGACCCTGTCTCAAATAAAACACACACACACACACACACACACACACACACACACAGAAATACAGTAGAGAATAATCATTTACAAGTCTCTTTTTCTTTTTTTGCCAGAAATGGGGATTGAACTCAGGTCCTTGTGCTTACCAGGCAAGCGCTTATTCTACTGAGCTACCTCCCCAGCCCCTCAAGTTTCACTCTTAAAAGATTTTTAAAATTGCATTAAAATGCCACAGATCTACAGTTTAAAACATACAAAGATACAAGTTTCTCTACCAAAACTCTTCACTTGACTACTACAGAAAATTGATACTTTATATCAAAGACCTGAGTTACAACATCAAGACTTGCCTATACAGTACAAATACATTTTAATGGAATTACATACTTTTCAGATTGTCTTTTTCTGTAATTAATATATACATCCCCCAGCTTTCAGTAAAAGCTTTCCCAATACAATTTTAAAAAATACTAATGAATTACCATATAGTATTGGTGTTTTTTTTTTTTTTTTTTCAGAACCAGGGATTGAACTCAGGCCCTTGCACTTGCCAGGGAAGCGCTTATTCCACTGAGCCATCTCCCGGGCTCCATATAGTATTGTTACGATTTCTAGTTGTCTCCCCCCCAAAGCCTCATGTAGTCATGGGGTGGGGACTTCTAGAGTTTGTGATTAACTCATGATCCACCGGGATTATGCGTGATGCAACGCTGGGATGATGGGTCTTAGTACTGCTGGGCCTGGGGCAGAGAGCCTGAATGTAACATAAGAGACATGGAGAAGACTTTCAGTAGCTGTTGCTCTTTGCTGTTGCTGTTCGGCCGCCATGAACTGCTGCTCTCTGTCATGTGCCCCTCTGCCTTGGAGCCAGCTGAATATGGACTGAAACTTCCAGTAACTAGGAACTAAATAAACCTTTTCTTCCTTCATTTTGGGTGTTGGGTATTTGTCCCAGCAAGGAGAGAAGAGTAACTAAGTATCCTTAACTTATCTGCAATTCAGATCGTTTTCATCAAAGAAATGAAAATGCTGTATCTTCACCTTTTCATGTGAAAACAACAAATTTAAGAGAATTTTCAATAAAGCTGAAATTGGCAGTTTTGGTTCAGTAGCCTTATCACTTGAAGGTTGAAGAAAAAAGTGATAATTACACTATATGTGGATAGAACCTCAAGCAACATTGTTATGTCTTTCTTTTGGTACTGGGGATTGAACTCAGGATCTTGTGCTTGCTAGGCAGGCACTTACGCCGCTGAGCTATTTCCCCAGCCCAATACTGTTATTTCTAGAGCATTTGTAAAAAATAATTTCATCAAATATTAAGTAGTACAAGTTTGGTTTTAATACATTCTAGAATTTATAGGTTGGAATTCTGAATTAATAGGTTCAGCTGCAGAATAATTTTCTACTGTTGGTTTTTATCTATAACACTGACAGAAGTTAACACATTTTACTACAAATCCTCACAATCCCTGTGAGGTGGGCATTGCTTCATGCTTCACTTTACAGACGGGAAATAAATCAGAGCAAGAAGACACAATTTCAGAAGTTATATATCAAGAAACTGGTTTTGCTATAAGGTAGCTATATTTAGAGGCTGAGTTCTGTGATATGTCATAAGGAAAAATACTCAAACATTCTTTATTTTCTCAAGAAAACAACTACATGTAGGATCAGTAAGAAGGAATACTTTAAAGCTCACCCACAAAGAGTGTGTGTGCCTGCTACACTGATCAAAGTGCATATGGCATCTCCAGGCTTAAGTGTGGCAATCACCCTACAAACTACCTTCTATAGTATTATTAGAGACTGGTTAGTAGTATTTTGTCCACTTTGCAGAAGATATAGTCAAAACTAAAAGTTTTACCCTGGAAGAAGTTTTCAAATTTATTTATTTATTTATTTATTTATTTATTTATTTATTTAGTCTTTTTGAGACAGGGTCTCACTATGCAGTTCAGGCTGGCCTTAAGCTCACTTTGTAGCTCAGGCTGCTTTTGAACTCTCAACAATCCTGCCTCAGCCTCCCTAGTGCTGGGATTACAGGCATGTGCCACCATGCCCGGCTAACTCAAATTTATTTATTTACTTTATTTTGGCAGAACCAGGGATTGCACTCAGGCCCTTGTCCTTGCCAGGCAAGCACTTATTCTACTGAGCTATCTCTCCGGCTCCAAACTTCTCAAATTTAAAGTAGATTTTTTTTTTAGTGAGAATTCTACCTTTAAAAAAATACAGTAAAATTTAGGGTACAATACTCAGCTTATGACAGTTACTTTAAAAAAAATGCCTGCAAAATGAAAAAAGAAAAAATGTAACCTCTTTGGCTCTCTAGAACTCAGCTGTTGAAATTTTTTTTCCTATAAAATGAAATTAAGATCCCATTAAAACGGAACATAATGAGGACCAATGGAAGAGCATTTGCTTGGTTTGTTCGTTTGGTTTGTTTTTCTTTGGGTGGTGCTGGAGATTGAACCCAGGGCCTCACACATGCTAATGCTGCAGGTAGCCAAGTTAGACAGAAATATTATAGGAACAAAATATATATGGGGGAGATAGCAGTCAGACAGGGCCAGGACCTCAAGGAGACAAGATGGAAGACAAGGTGACTTTACAACTGAGAAGAGAGACACTCCCTTTGGGCCAGACCTCAAAACCAAGAGGAAACAAATACAGCTACATACTTCCCTAGGGATGGGTGTCAGGGATTGATATTCTAAATAGGTAGAAATCACCTTGAAAGAGCCCAAATGAGTCACTAGCCCAACCCCCAACAGGAAGAGACCCTGTCTCATATTCATGCCCCCTTGCTACATGACTCCCTTCCCTTTTTTTTTGGCAGAGCCGGGATTGAACTCAGGCCCTTCTGCTTACCAATCAAGCACTTATTCAACTGAGCTATCTCCCCAGCCCTTCCCTTCCCCTTTTGGTACTGGATTTAATCAATTTTACCTGAGCAATGGGTGCTTGTAATCTCATTGGTTAACCAGTTTTGTCCTACTTAAAGGAGTTTCCATGTCTTCTCCACCACCTTAGACTCACATCACTGCACAGTTTTACACTATAAAAGCCCCCAGAAGAGACAGCTTCCTGGGGAACTACCCGCTCAGGCCTCCTTCCCATCCCTCTCTCCCACAGGAGCTTTCTTTCCCTCAATAAATATATTTTGCTCATAACCTCCGTTTGTTCCCAAAATTCATTATTCGGTTTTAGAGAACATGAACTTGTCCAGGTCAGGTCAGGAGATCATTTTTCCCTATGTCATTTGGAGGTTCCCTATATCATTTGGAGGTCACCCACCCAAGATTAGTTTTTCTCCCTGTATCACTAATAAGCAAGCACTCCAACACTGGGCCAGATCCTCAGCTCCTCGCCTCAAATTTGCAAACCTCCTGTGTCCACCACCCCCTCTTCCTCCTCCCCATACCCAGCTGGCCTAAGTTCTTAATATTACAAGAAACGATATGAATAAAGACAAATCCAAAGCCAAGCAGACACTGCTATAGTCCCAGGATTTGGAAGGCTGAACAGAAGGATCACCAGGAATTCTAGGCCATCATGGCTACATAGTGAGTTACAGGCCAGCCTGAATAATCTATGGAAACCTTGTCTCAAAAAAAAACTACAAACTGGGGGTGGGGGGAGAGAGCCAGTTAATCTTTGTTTTCTTAATACTTAAACAGGTCTATTCCACTTTAAGTAGGTGCAGCCAATCAGCTATCAGCCATTTCTTACAATTTGTCCAGGCTGCCCTGACTGCTACCTTAGCCCACCACCCTCATATAACACCTCTACTCCAGTCCTTCAGCCAGACAAGGGCTTCCTGTGTTAAAGACAAAGGGTGGCAAGGAAAGAAGAATGGGAATACAAAGACTGGAAAGGGGCAGGAGAGATGGCTCAGTAGAGTAAGCTTCCCAGGCAAGCCTAAGGGTCTGAGTTCAATCCCTGGTTCTGCCAAAACAAAAACAAAAACAAACCTAAAAGACTGGAAAAACTGCCACAACACATGACATATACCTATAACCCCAGCACTCAGGGAGACTGGGGTTTGAGATCACAAATTTAAGCCTAGCTTGACAATTTAGCAAAATCCTGTCTTGAAATTTTTTAAAAAGTACTAGGGATTTAGTTTAGTGCAAAGGCCCTGGATTCAATCCCCAGTATATCTCTCACTTGAGTTTTCTCTCTCTCACACACACATACACTGGAAAAAATATCTTAATAAGAATAAAACTTTAAGCTTAAACTATGAAAGTGGCCAGGGAGACAGCTCAGTGGAATAAGCACTTTCCTGGCAAGCGCAAGGGCCCGAGTTCAATCCCGGTTCTTCAAAAAAAAAAAAAGAACTATAAGAAATATGTCCCAAATAGTCTATAATATATAAAATCAATATTAATATCCTTGTCTTTCTTTCTGCGGAACTGGGGACTGAACTCAGGCCCTTGTACTTGCCAGGGAAGCGCTTATTCCACTGAGCTGTCTCCCCTGGCCCAATATCCTTGTTCTTACAATATGAAAGCTTTGAAGGCAGTATGAGTTTGAATAATTGCTTAAATGAATTGGTGAAAAAAATGTAACTTAGATAAAATTCTGAGCCCAAAGGGGAATAGTTTGACTCCCTCCTACTATAGCTAAGCCTGATCAGTAGCTAGATCTTGCTCTCAGTTTTGATCCCAGGCCTTACTCGTTGTCTAAAGCAGAAACTCAGCTTTAGAAAATGTCCAGAGGCTTTCTTCACTGAGCCCACAAGGAAACTTACCACTCTAATTCCAACTTACTGCTTTTGTATTTTACAATCAGTTGGAGTATTCTTTGAGTTCCTTTCTGAAGAACAATGACGTGCTTGTGTATATTCAAGGATGTCCTCAGACGCGTTCAGCCAAAAGGAAGCTCAAGTGCTTTTTCTATGTGGTTAAACGTAAGGCCCACAGATCAGATTATCAGATATGCTCCTTGAGCATTAGATGCAGGGCCAGCTGTGGCAACCCTTACTCCTGGCTACCTGGAGGCTGGATGAAAAGACTACTTGAGCCCTGGAGCTCCAGGCCAGCATGGAAAACCCAGAGAATCTGTCTCAGATGGGAAAACAGAGATCTTCAAATGCTTTCCAAAGGTCTGTGAGGCTTAGAATTTAGTAGGGGAGCTTTAAAAAAAGATGAAGCTGTTTTGGTTGAGACAGGGTCTTGCTATATAGTCCAGCCAGCCTCGAACTCGTGGCAATCCTCCTGCCTCAGCTGCCCCAAGTGCTGGGAATGCAAGACTGTGGGTGAAGCTGTTTTAGAACCATTCTTGGGCCCCTGGGAGATGGCTCACTGGAATAAGTGCTTCCCTGGCAAGCACAAGGGCCTGAGTTCAATCCCTCATTCTGAAAAAAAAAAAAACAAAAACACAGTGGTCTCCTGTTAGCCTGAGTTCAATCCCCGGTTTCACCAAAAAAAAAAGAAATGTGAATTAATTAGAACCATTCTTTTCTTATTGTCCTTGACAACTGGTGCCTCAAATTTGAGTATTTCAAAAACAGTTTGGATCTACCCTTTCTGATGAAGTTTGAGCAGCTATTGCTCAGGTACAGAGAGCAGGAGAGTCTATAACTTATTCCATCAACTTTAATTTTTGGGGGGCTTTAGCTTTGTATTTGTCACTATTATAAAAAGTAATGAAGCCTACTCAATGGATGCTGAGCACAGTTCTGGAGCACTGGATGGATTCCTTTGCTGGTTTTATGAACCAGAAGTAAAAAGCATGCTGCTGAAAAAATTTCAAATGTGTTTTACAAAATTACCGTCAATTTAGGCAATGTAGGAAATCTGACAATGAGGGCAGAAAAAAATTATTTGTGTATTAACATCTTCCTCCTTAAACTCACATTAACCTTTGATCATAAAAATCTCAAGCTGGTCTTAAGGAATGTAAGGACATGTTCCAGATGTAGGTAAAAACCCTGGGATGTTGGTTAACACAGATCTCTGAATCTGTAGTTCTATATGCTCAGTTACGTGTATGTATCTTATTGCTTCTCTACAATTTTTCTATCTCTCTTTTCCTAGTCTCTTCTAACTGAAATATTTTTGTTAAAAATGAGGTGCACTCGCCGGGCGTGGTGGTGCATGCCTGTAACCCCAGCACTCGGGAGGCTGAGGCAGGAGGATTGTTAGGAGTTCGAGATCAGCCTGAGCTACAAAATGAGCTTAAGGCCAGCCTGAACTGCACAGTGAGACCCTGTTTCAAAAAGACAAAAAAAAAAAAAAAATGAGGTGCACTCAATGTTAAGTAAATAAAAGCCATGTAAGTAAAAAGTTAAAATTATTCATGACATGAAATAGCCATGTCTTAAAACTAATTTTTTACTAATCCCAGCACTATGGATTAGGCTGAGGTAGGAAGACTGGAAGCTCAAGTCCCACCTGAAAATTTAGCAAGACTCTGCTTTAAAATGAAAAAAATAAAATAAATTAAAAAAAATAAAATGAAAAAATTAATAAAGGGCCCAAGAGATAGCTCAGCAACATCAGCGCCTGCCTGGAAAGCACAAGATTCTGAATTCAGGCCGGGTGTCGTGGCGCATGCCTGTAATCCCAGCACTCGGGAGGCGGAGGCAGGAGGATTGTTGTGAGTTCGAGACCAGCCTGAGCTACAAAGCGAGCTCGAGGTCAGCCTGAACTGCATAGTGAGACCCTGTCTCAAAAAGACAAAAAAAAAAAAAAAAAAAATTCTGAATTCGATCCCTGATATAAAAAATTTAACAGAGCTGGGAAGGTAGTTCAGTGGTAACAGTGCTCTTAGGTTCAATCTCCAGTAATACACACATACACATAGATACAGACAGACACAGAGATGTATACAAATTTTTAAATACATTGTAATATACAGATGTACATTAAAATTACTAATTTCCTATGTGGCAGAAAATACTTTTAAACCATCTGCTAGGGACTGAACTCATAGGAAACGTAAGTCAACATAAGTGACAGTTTAGAAATTATTTTTTTAGTGCTGGTTTTTGAACTTGGGCCTCATGCATGCTAGGCAAGCACTCTCCCTCTGAACTACATCACTGGCCCCCAGAATGTTCTTTCAAACAGGTTTCATTCGCTCCATATCCAATTTTATTTTACTGATTCTGCAACCTGGAATAACTTAAGGGATTCTATAAATATGCACTTACTAAAAGTTTCCAGATTTCTACTCTGATATGGCTATTTCATATCATGAATAATTTTAACTTTTTACTTACATGGCTTTTATTTACTTTTTTTTTTTTTTTTTGTGGAACCAGGGATTGAACTCAGGCCCTTGTGCCTGCCAGGGAAGCATTTATTCTACTGAGCCACTTCACCGACCCTGCTACTCTGATTTTTAAGCTGACTTAATTTATGAAAAGTTTACAGGGCTAAGTGAAGGTTATGTTCTAATACCCATTTATGAACTAACATTCTCACAGGAAGACCTAATATATGCAACCTTAAAACTATGGAAGGCCCAGCCAGATAGCTCAGCAGACTAAAGCAGCTGCTTAGGTAGAGCACAGTGGCTGGGGTTCCATCCCCAGTATGCCGCGTCAGTCCCGCTCTCCGGGAACACTGAGACTGGGCGTGGTGATGGGAGCCTGTAATCCCAGCACTTGGGAGGCTGAAAACAGGAGGATCCTACAATTCTGATCTACATAGTTAGATCCTGTAGAGCCGGTACTAAATATAAAAAAAAAAAAAAAAAAAAAAAAAACATATATATATATATAGAGAGAGAGAAATGGTAAGAAAAAAAGTGAATAAAACTTGAGGTAAATAATTTATAAATAAAAAACATCATGGGTGGTCTTTTTTAGGATTAGTATAAAGATTTTGAAGGACCTACTGCTATTCAACTAGGATAGTGTCCACATTTTCTTGCATGAGCTCTGACTCTAAGGCACAAGGCAAGTCTAAGTGTTCTTGTGACAAGCGAGAATTTTTCACAGGGACATCAGTCCAGGTGTCACAATACGGTTGAAATCTCTGGGCCAGTGCATTACCAAACCTTTGGCACCGGCTGTATCTGTACGGTTTACCTTTGTGTGTATACATATGTTCCAGCAACTGGCTCTTTCGAAGAAATTTATGACCACAGATGGTACAAATGATTTTTCTTTTTCTTGAAAAGGAAAAGTTACAGTTTAATTCCACGGGCTCTGTGTCTTTGGAGATCAGAGCCACTTGGCTGATCTGCAAAGCCTCAGTGGCACCCCAGTTCGAGTAGTCAGGCTGTTGTTCATTCTCCTTGACAATGAAGGAGTTAAGCCTGCGGCATTCGAGCGCCTCGCCGTTTTCATGAAGTGGGTGGACTTCACCAAGGTCATTGCTTTCCAGGATGGAAGCAGGGACACCAAACGGGAGAGATCCTGACACATGGGTATGGAGGTGCTGTCTTAAGTTACTACGGCAATCAAAACGTTCTCCACAGTAATGACACAAGTGTATCTTGATACTGTTTTCTGTCACCTCTGATGAGGGTGAGGCGTTGCTCTGGGATGTCGCAGGCTCTGGGTCACACCTTTCCTGCTTGATGGACACTGAGGACTCCTGGTGCTCCTCCAAAGCCTGGGCAGCGGGACAGGCCCTCTGCTGGTCTGCAGTGCCATCTAGCCCGATAGCAAGAGAAAGCTGCAACTGGGGGTGGTCACCCTGGACGGCTGGCCTGTTTCCATTGCTAGTGGACGGAGTTTCTTTGACCTCCAGACTTTGTTTGACAGCCGTTTTTTGGGTTGTTGAGATCTGAATGCCATACAAATTGGAGGACTGCACAGTCTCTGGCAAAAACACCTGGTTCATTTCAGTCGCAATATGAGAAAGGTAGTCAGCGTGAAGAAATCGAATCCCTTCCTCCAAACGACTGTGATCCACACTCTGTTTTGGTCCTTTCCCCGTGTACATAATATGCAATAAATAGCTGAATATGTCGGGCTGGATGTCAGTTGGCTGTATTTTTATGCACTCACTGTTAAAAACAAAAACAGACCCACATAAAATGAGACATACCCTAGTTGCTCTCTTAGTTATTGAGGAGTCTTAGGCTACAGCAATTTCTCCCAAAGTGGTTTAAATTTAGCAATCTGCCTTGATGAAACACAACAACAAAAGCTTCCTCTTTTTTCTCATACCAGTTTTATGACCAGTTATAAGCCTTCATGTTCTCAATCTACTACATAATGTTAGGATACACAGATATTCTGAGTAGTTCAACATTAACTGATTCCTAAGAATATGCATGCAGGTGTCAAAGGGTAGAAAACCGATGGCTAAAAATAGATACCATGCCCTTAAGGAATTTAATGGTCTACTGACTACATGACAAAAAAAACTTGAACACAGGGACTCAAAAGATACCCTTACAGGGCTGGGGAGATAGCTTGGGGGTCTAAGCACCTGCGTAGACAAGGAACCAGGTTCAATTCCAGGTACCACATTTCATGCCTGCCCAAAACAGGGTACAGTGGCACATGCCTGCAATCCCAGCACTGGAGAGGCTGAGACAAGATTACTATGAGTCTGAGCTGGGTAGCAAGATCCGGTATCAAATAAATAAAATATATATATATATTTTTGTTTTTTTGAGACAGGGTCTCACTATGCAGTTCAGGATGGCCTTAAACTCACTTTGTAGCTCAGGCTGGTCTCAAACTCACAGCAATCCTCCTGCCTCAGCCTCCTAAGTGCTGGGATTACAGGCATGCGCCACCATGCCCGGCATAAGATTTTGAAAATAAATGCGCAAAGGACATGTATAGTTTTTTGGATTATTTTATTTATTTACTTGGTAGAACTGGGAATTGAACTCAAGCCCTTGGTGCTTGCCATGGAAGCACTTATTCTACTGAGCCATCTCCCCAGCCCTGCTTTGTTTTTTTAAATAAAGATACCCTAGGGCCAGCAATATAGCTCAACAGATATAGCCCAACAGACTAGTACCTGCTTAGGCAAACATAGGGGTTCGATACCCGGACCACATGCTGTGTTGGCCCTGCCCCCAGATGCACTGAACCAGTGACTGAGTTGGCATGGTGGTGCATGCCTGTAATTCCAGTGCTGGAGAGGTTAAAAACAGGAGGATCACTATAAGCCCAAGGTGTGTAGCGAGACCTTGTACCAAGTACATTGAAAAAAAAAAAATCAAGAAAACATACCCTTATGCCAATGTCCATTGCAATATGATTCAGTTATTAAACATATAGACAACCTAAGTGTCCACCAAAGATGAATGCATATGTATATATATATGACAGAATATCACTCAGCAATTTAAAAAAGAATAAAGCTCTGATACCTGCTATAACAAGGATGAACCAGGACAAATATTATATATACTATTCATAAGAGATATTCAGAGACATATATTAGATTTGAGGTGGGGGAGACTGAGGAGTGGGATGTACCCGCTGAGTTAGCCAAGTATTAGGGTGACAAAACAGTTTTGGGAATGGATAGTAGTGATGGCTATACAGAAACTTACTGTAAGCAGAACTACTGCCACTGAATTGCATGATTAAAAGTGAAAATTTGGGCTGGGAAGATGGCTCAGTAGAATAA
>PVKA01023333.1:0-35760 GCA_004027165.1 Ctenomys sociabilis
AAAAAAAAAAAATTGGGGGTTGGGGCAGAGGTGGAGAGAGAGAGAGACTTGGGTATCACTGCTATATAAATGAAGCTGAAATTCTTAAAGGTAGAAAATTAGACCATGTGACTTCCTACAGCAGAAAAACCCTAAATCTTAGCAATTTAGTCCTTTTTTTCTTTTCTGTAATGGAAAGTGTAGAGCTAGGAAGTACTGTCTGGTAGAAGACTCCTCTGCCATATAACCAAGAATCCAGCTTCTTCTGTTTCTCTTCCCTTGTACAGTGATAGCTTCCTTTCTCAGGATGACCTGCTAAAGTGACCAGCAGTGTCATATTGGTCAGCATGGAGGGGGATCCCAAGGCATGGGACTTTCAATCACAACACCTAAAGACCCAGACTAACTAGAATGAATCAGTCACCCTAGTCACCTCCTGGTGGTAAGTTGGCCCCTGCAGTGCCACAAGCATGCATCCACATGTTGGATGGGTGGAAGAAGGAAGAGAGGAGATAAGCAGTACGTGCTAGTTGAGTCAAGAGCCTAGCAATTAGCTGGCCCTAAACACAAACGTAGCAAGGTGCTGTCATTTTTATGCCCTGAGACACTGATAACCCTAGGGAAATTGGGATGCTCTAGTGAGGAAAGAAGGGGATGGACATTCAGTGGGTATTTAACAGTGATTAATCAGAGGACAAGTCATCAGAATAAGGACACTAGACCCTGATTCAGCAAAATATAAACATTTAAGACACAAGTGCAGAATATACCAGAAAAACCGAGAAGTAACAAGTGGAAGGTAGGAGTGAAATTACTACAAGTATCAAGAGAGGCATAGAAGAGGAGCTTTTCAAAATCATGAAGGAGTCTAACAAGCTGACTCTGCCCACAAGAGAGCTGATAGGGAAGCACCTCCTGTAAGGTGGGAGGTACCACAACCTTCCTGTGCTAACTCTCCTTGCTCCTCAATGCCCAGGGGGTAGGGATGAGGGCAGTTACCACACCCATCAGAGGAAGAAGTCCTGTGGCAGGGAGTCTCTTCCAGGACTAGGCAGGCATGGCCAGCCAGTGGTGAGACTCTCGTCACTGAGTCTGCAGCTGTCTCATAGTTTGCTTCCACTGTAATTTTAAGTGGCACTAAGGAAAAGCCCTTTCCTGGCACTCACGGGCATCTGTGTCTTTACACAGAAGGTGCCACACAGTTTCTACCATTATGGGCCAAGCTCTGGTTCCATTTGTAAGAAAAATAGATTTTTATTTATAAATGAGCTTGGAGAAGAATTTTTTTTTTTCTGTTTTCATTCTGAAGATGAGCTTTGTATAAGGACTGATGCTTAATGAATTTCTCCAGCCAACGGACCTTAACCAGTAACCCTGGAAACACTGAAAAGTCAACTTGCACAGGGAGAGGGTGTTTAACCCATCCACAGCCCTGTGTGCTGGGCAGTGCAGAAATTGTACATTGTAATTGTGCTGCTCTTTAAATGCAGGCTTTCCTTTTCCCTAAAGCAAAGCTATATTTGACATTCTCCACATCAGAGTCATTTCACTGTCCTAGGGAAGGTTCATCCTGGTAGGGATTTCTTACCACTCTGGACCAAAATAGGACTTCAAGAGCCAGTGACTCCTTCTCAATTACAGCTCACGGTGCCCACTGCATCTCAGAAGTGGGGCCTGCCTATCTATAGGAGTGTGCTCCCCATCAGCCATGCTCAATACACTGGTTTCCGAGGAGATTTTGACTCGAGTGTATACCTCCTAAATCTCACTTATCTCCTTATCCATGGAAACTAATTTAAAGCCAGGGGGTTGTGTGCACGTTTATTGAATGAGCATGAAAAGTCTCTGAGTCATTTTCATTATTATAGACTTTGCATGGCAGCAAGAGGGGAGAAGAGAAGTCACAGCTATCCAAATGCTTACCAAGAAGGGATGTCCTTGGAAGTTCTCTATGGAGAGACCAGCAGGGTGATTGGAAATCTGGCGGCCTTGTGTATGTTGGATGGCATGGAGCATCTACTGACCCTCGGGGGTGAATCTGAGCCTTTGTGGAGACAAATTACCCATAAGATGCAGGCATGGTGCCTCCCATTCACTGCAAGGCATTAAGTACTCAGGACATACTTACATTGAGGGCTGACTTTCAGTGGACCACACAGAGGGGGCTGCTCTGCTATGTACAAAAAAGAAGCTGAGAATATTAAACTCATAGGTAGTTGTAACTTTTCTTAAATGTTACTAGAACAGAACATTTCTTGCTAGAGATAATTACTAAATTTATTAATAATTGTGAGGCTGATTAATGGAGAAAAGTCACATATTAAGGATCCCAAAGATTTAAGAGTGGGTTTTTTTTTTTTTTTTATGATTTTAGGAGTGCTTTTCCAGTTATTTTCTACTAACATTATCAGCTGCTTTAGAGAAGCCCTACATTCCTATGTACCTCTGATACATATTCAGAAATTTTACTTTTTAGTTTTTTCAAAGCCTTTGATGTGCAATGAAAGCACAATGCCTTCCGAATGGAAGCTGATGGCTTATCCATAATTGAGGATGCATTTCCTCGGAGGCCTCCTCTCTTCACACTCGTGTTCTGCTTCTTTGCAGACTTCATGAATGTTTGTTAGATGTGTTGCATGTATTACTGCTCAGGCTGCTTTGATCAGCTGCTGGATCCCAGACGTGACTGTCATAGTATGCAGTTGGGCAAGTGGGGTGAGACAGATTGGGAGAGGCTGGGATCTAGACAAATGTGTGTCCCCAACAGTAGAGCAAGCGCTAGGAAGATGGCCAAAAGATATCCTTATAGTGGGCCAGAGTTGGTGTTAGAAAGTTAGGGTCATGACAACTGGCAAAACAAATAGCAGAAGTAGCAGACAGGTCCAACAGGAGATGACAAGCTGGGCTAGTCATCCCAAAGAGCGTGCTGATCAGATCATTGGAAATATACTAGCCGACATTTACTAAGAGCTTGCAGTGTGCTAACCACTCCACTTCTGTTATTGTATTTAATCTTATTTTAAAATGCTGTGGTTGGTACCAATTTACCAATGAAGAAAGTGAGTTTCAAACAATATAATTAACTTGCCTTAAATGATGCAATTTCTAAGGGACCTGGCTGGAATTTGGATAAGCATCTGGCTGATGCAATAGCCATACTGAATTACTCCACCCATACTCTTCCACAGAGAACTTGCCCAAGGGAGGCAGACAGAAAGTCATCCAGGAAGCCAGGTGAGGTCCTAGCCCGAGTTCAGGAGTTAGACTTCCGGTCTGGAGAGGAAGCTGACAAGAAGAAAGCAGCATCCTTGCTTTAGACACGTGAAGTCCTCAGAGCCAATCAGAGCTCTGTGGGCATTACCTCTTACCAGAGCTAGGTTACAAGATTTTTCACGCAAATCAGACCAGGAGTAAATTTGCTGAACTCTACTTTAGATGGATTCTTGAGAACAAAGGATCTTAGTTGTGAAGAGGTGAACTGCAGGGATGAAGCAGGAGGAACCCCGCCCCATCTAAAGAGGACAAAGGTAGAGATTTCAAAATCAAAAGATAACTTTAAGTGAAATGAATGACCACTGTTCTCATCTCAGCCCTGACAATGTGCTGCTGGTCTGCTGGCTGAGCAAACAGCTGCTCTCACGCAAGAACGAACTCTCAGAATAATACTCTTTTCTCATTACCTCTGGAACAGCAGAAGGACTCCTTCCCCTGAGAATGAGGATAGGAATAATTGCTAACCAACATTACCACTTACAAAGCACATTATGTACATCGTTCACTCTGCCATCCCAAAGATACAAAGTCATGGCTCGCTTGAGTTCTACTTTCAAAAGTCAGCAGAGTAGGGGACAACTGTGGACTGTCAAAATTACCCTTGAGAAGCCAAGGATATAGTTTGGTGGTACAGTGTCTACCCAGCAAGCACAAGGCCTAAGTTTGATACCCACTATTAAAAAAAAATCACAAAATTACCTCTGAAAGTTTCTTCAGTTAACATAAACAACAGTGTGCAAAGGGTTATGCCAGGTTTATGTACAACATACCACATTTCCTTTCTGTATGGAAATGTTCAATTTGAAAACTGATGATCGATTTCATTTAGTGATCGATTACAAAATATATTGTGCCTGTGATAGTAGTGGTCAGGTGGTTTTCAACCTACTTGAGTGTGTCAAGCAATGTTCCGATTATTAAATAGTATTGAATGATATATTAAGAGGGCTAGGGAGATGGCTCAGTGGGATAAGTGCTTCCCTGGCAAGCGCAAGGGCCTGAGTTCAATTCCAGGTTCCACAAAAAAAAAAAAAAAAAGATATATTAAATGATTTTATTATACCTGTTTCCAGATAAAGAAACTGAAGGTGTAGGTAGTGCATGCATGATGAAGCCTTAAATCTAGGTTTCACACTTCAAATCTTGAGTGAAGTGTATTATACCATATGGTTACCCCAGCATTACCATCATACCTGAAAGACAGTACACTTTTCCCCCCTTCCCCATGAGGAATATGTTCTGATACCTCTACTGCACTCCTGAAACCATGGATAGTGTCAAACCCCATGGTTAACTATGCTTTTGCTAAAATATACTTACTACAATAAAATGTAATTTATAAATTAAGCACAGCCATAAATCAGCAATAATAATAATATGATAGAAAAATCATGACAAATTACTGTGATAAAACTGCTAGTTTTGCTATGCTTTTGTTTCGTGGCTATGAAGCAGAACAAGGGTTACTTTAACACAAATAACGTGGTACCATGATAGTCAGTCTAATAACCTGGATAGCAAGTAAGTAACCCAGGGATAACTAGCATACGCCACAGAGTACTTCTGTACAAGGGGACAATTTGTGTCCCTGGTGCAACAGAGAGGGGTGGGATGAGATTTTATCCCATTACTTCAAATGGCACAAAATTTAATGCTTAGGGGTTTATTTCTAGAATTTTAGTATTTTGAGCCTGTTATTGACTGCAGCAAACTGAAACATGGACAGCAAAACTGTGAATCAGATGGGGTGCTGCTTGCTCATTGCTAATAGAATTGCAGGAATGCCTCTGGAGGAGTCCCAGTGGCTTAGACCTGCCAGCCTGGGACTTGATGCTTAAGCTCGAGTTGCAGAGGTATGTCTGGCAATTGAGCATAGCCTCAAGGCTCAGTTCCTCACATCTTTTCAAAGAAACAGTAGAGCTTTTTATGTTGTCGTTTTCTGATGCCCACATGTGACAAGACCACACGTTCACACCCTGGGGCATGTGGGGTCAGGACTTCGAGAAAAAATGTTTTAGTTATGTTTTTGATTGCTGAGTTACCTTTTTAAAAATCTGATTAGGGTTTTATGGCCCTGAGCCAGAGAGATAGCTCAGCAATCTAAAGCACCTGCTTAGGCAGGCACAGGGACTGTGGTTCGATCCCTGGCACTGCATACTGCACCAGCCCTGCCCTCAGGATGGGCTGAATGAACAAGGGAGAGAGAGAGAGCAGCAGTATTTGCAGTGGATCCTTCCCTCTCAGCCTGCCATGCCTCCCACAGCGTGGGTAGGAAATTTCCGTCTAGATCCTCAGCTCAGTGTGCCGTGACCCACCTCCTCCTAAACCTCATGTGACTTCAGCCTTCCTTCATCTTTTCTTATTTATTCAGGTTTAACATCTTTGAAGCATTTGTTTTCTTTCTTACTGGTTTAAAAAGATAGTGAAAGGTAATAATATCATGGTTTTATGGAGCTAACATCCCAGAAAATTCCCATAAACACAGTAAAGAAATGGACAAAAAAATTAAATGTTTCAAGGACACTGAAAATTAAGGAAAACCTTGAAATACTCTATGCATTCAAGAAAATATCTGAATTTTGGTAATGGTGAACTTCATGGTGATGTAACTTACCTTATTTTAAGCATCTTCATTTCTAAATTCATATGGAAGTACAGAGGATTTGGAATAGCTAAAACAATCTTGAAAAAGAAGAGTGAAGAGTCACACATGTCCCAATTTCAAAACTTGCTACAAAGTCTGAGTAAGTGAGACCATGGGACAAGTATAGGAACAGACACAGGTCTGTGGGACAGAAGAGAGAGTCCAGAAATAAGCTCTGTATAGGTACACAATTATTTTTAACTGGATGACAAGACAATTCAGTGGACAAAAAGTAATTCAGATTGGATCAAAGAGTGAATCTAAGAGCTAAACCCATGAAACTTTTAGAAGAAAACATAAAATATAAACCACAAACTTTAAACTAGAGAATAGTTTCTTAGCTACAACACCAAAAGCACACACACAAAAAAGTAAAATCAAAACATTGAACTTGATCAAACTTAAAAAATATTCAAACTTCAAAGACACCATGAAAAAGTAAAAGACAAACCACAGAGTGGGAGAAAGTATTTGCAAGTCATATATTTGATAAGTTCTAGTATCAGAATATATAAAACTTTTCATAACTGAACGTACATGAAAGATATTCTGTATCAATAGGCACTAAAGAAATGCAAATAAAAAACATAATTGGATACCACTTCACATCTTCCAGAATGACAGTAAAAGAAATGGGCAATATTAAGTAGTAGTGAAAAAATTTAAATATTCACTCATTGCTAGTAGAATATAAACGGGGCAACCACCTGACAAAGTTTGACAGATGCCTCAAAAGTCAGCAATAGAGGGCTGGGGAGATAGCTTAGCAGAATAAGCACCTGCCTGGCAAGCGCAGAGTCCTGAGTTCAATCCCCAGTACCACAAAAAACAAAACAAAACAAAAACCCAATAATGTTATCATATGACCAACATGGCATATAGCAATAACCTTCTAGGCATATAGCTAAGAGAATTAAAATCTGTATCTATGTAAAAACTTATTTATAAATGTATATAACCGCATTATTTTCATAAAAGCCAAAAGATGAAACAATGCAAATGTCCATCAACTGCTGAATGGATAAAGAAATTATAGCAGGTTTGTAAAGTAGAATACCATTCAGCCTCAGAAGGAAAGAAATCTGATAGTGTGACACATTATGGATATATCTCAGAAACATTCTGAGTTAAACAGGCCAGTCACCAAAGAATCCATATGATCTGGTTCTATGAAATTGCAGGAATATGTAAATCTGTACAAATGAACTAGGTTAATGGCTCTCAGAAAAGGGGGAGGGCTAATGAGAAATGGCTACTAATGGGTGTAGGGTTTTCTTTTGCAGATAACAGAAGTATTCTGAAGTTGGTGATGATGAGAGCAAAGTTTTGAGAATCTTCTAAAAGCTATTGAATTATACTAAAAGGATGAATTTTATAGAATGTGAATTTCAAGGTGTGATCAACAAATATACTTTTTTTATATTTTAGGAAAGGGTCTGCAGGGTGTTCAGGGTCTCACTACTAGATTGGACTCATAGTGATCTGCCTGTTTACAGCCTCCCAAGAGCTGGGATTGCAGGCATGCACCACCACGTCCAGTCTCAATTGCCTTCTCAGCACAGCCCAGGGGCGGGGCTGACACAGCAAGCTCAGGGATCCAACCCCCAGGCCCTGTTCTTGCATGCAGGCACTTTAATCTGCTGAGCTATTTGGCCAGCCCTAAAAAATATAATTAAATAGAAAAAACATTATTAGAGTAAGATACCTTGCCGTTCTATTTTAGTAAAAATATTTGGTTCTTTTTGATAGGTTATTACCTGATTTAAACATATAATGGTAGTTCAATGAAGGATAATCTATAGCATGATCAGTTAAGGCAAACTGTCAAAATAACATTTTTAGTTATGAAAGACATGAAAGTGTGGCCAAAATTATCCTGGCCATTTGGATTCCTTTGAACACTTCCAGGTGACATTTTAGGTAGATAGGCAGGAGCCACAGTGAAAACTCACTCCACTAGAGTTACAGATAATGCTGTAAACACATCGAGTTAATGTCTGAAACTAAAGAAAAATATCCTCCAAATAGCGCAACAGATCTTTTAACTGTTAACTTTTTTTTTTTTTCCATGAAGATTGTTTACAGATGGGCTGGGAGATAGCTCATTAGAATAAACACCTGCCTGGCAAATGCAGGGCTCTGAGTTCAATTCCCTGTACCACAAAAAAAAAAAAAAAAAAAAATATATATATATATATATATATATATATATATATATATATATATATAGTTTAGGGGACCAGTGAGATAGTTCAGTGGTTAAAGCACCTGCTTGGCAAGCTTAGGCAGGCTCAGGGAACTCCGGTTTAATCCCAGGCACCACATGCTACACCAACCCCATCAGGGCACGCTGACCTGGCAAAAAAAATAAAAAAAAAAAAAGATTGTTTAGGGACCATCTTTTCTTTTTGAACATTTAATTACATATTCAATATATTAGATAATATCTAGAGAAGAGAAGTTATGTTCTGTGAAATTAAAGAACCCAAGAGTTTGCCCCTCCCCCACCAGAGCTCAGTATTGGGGCATATCGCTGTCCATTCCCCTCCGAGCACTTCCCACAGCTTCGAACATGTTCACACCATCATTCATGCAACTTTTGAGAACAGCTCAGGAAGTCCTCCTTTATGAGCATCCTTAGTTGCCCTGCCACGGCTGTCTCAAGGCCCTGAATCGCTGCAATGGTTTATCTCGAGCTTGGTGGTGGTACGAGCACCTGGGCTAACTAACTGAGCTGGAGAAAAGCATTATTCACTGAGCACGTGCAAAATCATAATCTTTGGAAGCCCTGTCATGCAGCTAATAGGCACATTCACCCAACAGGATCTAAGAATGCATTTGAGTGAAACAATACATAATTTAAGTGAAAAAGTCTGGTATTTAAAATAGCCATCATTTTGGGCTGAGATGTCAAAAAACAATAAATAGCACCAACATTCATCATACAGTATGGTATCGAGGTGTGTTAAATAATATATTTTATAAGCAGTGTGCTTCAAAGACTTTGACAAGAAATAATTAGCATACACTATAGTACAATCTGATATGTTGAGAAAGGATGTCATGGCAGATTTTTTAATGGTTCTCACTGGAAAGTTAAGGCAACTACCGGTAGATGGACCCTACTAACCTACTACGGCACAGTTGCTTAGGTTTCAATTTGACCTGTAAGTAGAACCATTTTCTCCCTTCTTCTTTTGCCTGTTCTTTCTTGGATAATAGATATGAGGTATCTAGTGAAGGAGCCCTGTTTCTCTGTCAGACATTATCATTGACTGGTTCTCAGAGTGTGGTTTCCAGACCAGCACCCCCAGCGGCACCTGGTATGTCTCAGAAATGCATTCAAGGACCGGCCAGGTAGCTCAGCAGACTAAACTGCATGCTTAAGAAGAGCGCAGTGGCTGGGTTCAATCCCCAGGGTGCTGTGCAGGCCCCACCCATAGACGGGTGTGGTGGCATGCGCCTATAATCTCAGTCCTTAGGAGACTGAAAACAGGCAAATCGCTACAAGTCCAATCTGTAGTGAGACCCTATAGAACCTGTAACATATATATATATATATATATATATATATATATATATATATATGTATATATAATTTTTTTTTTTAAATGCGTTCAACTAGGAACGCGGCTTCACCCTGACCTGGATTGGAAAGGGGATAGAGAGGCAATCTGTATTTCATCCTGGGGACTCTGGGCTCAAGTTTGAGAACTACTGCTTCTGGTTGGGAAGCTCTCTCTTTTAGAGTCTGGGAAAGAAGGAAGAAGTGGGCAAGTGTCAGAAGCAACAGGGATATCTGGCTGTCTGGGCATACAAACTTGCTATTTTATGTGAATGTTGATGGTATAAGCACCCTGGAACCTCATCACAGTTAGGAGATGTTTATTAATTATAATCCCAGGGAAAAGTTACTGGAATTATTACAAGTAAATTCCAATCTACCACTTTCAATGTAACCCACAGTGAGAAAGCAGAGACAGACATATCTGTTGTTGTTTGGGAGTCAAGGGGGCCCAAAGGCCAACAGGAACAAAGGCCATGGCCTAGGGCCAAACCTTGTCTTAACAGTTCATGGAGAGGGAAGTTACCTGAGTAGAGGGACTGTGAGAAGGATGAGAACTATGTGAATTCTACAAGCTGGGCTAAGTGGGAGGCACAATGGCACCTCTGCGATCTGCAGAGACTGGTCTGCAGAAAGAGTACCAGGTTCTGTCAACAGGCAGCCTCGTAAGTTTGGGGGAATCTGTAACACAGTGTGAGGAAGCATCTTGTGCTTTGTCTGCTTCAGCTCTGATGCCTGACCATCATTGCCCTGGGACATCGCTGCCTCTTTCTTGAAGCTCCATCCCAGCTGACAGTGTGGCATCTCTCAGCTTAACTCACACTTAGTAGGAGGGAGCTATAGGTGAGGCATCACAGACCAAACCAGTCAGGCCAGGCAGACTGCGCATGTTGGTACATGGAAGGAGGACAAAGGCAAACCAAAATGGAGGCAAATTGTCTCCTTTCAGAAAGAGCCATGTAAGTAGTCCTCCCTGGATAGGACCCAGTGGGAATGTTCAATATTCCATTTCTTTTTTTTTTTTTTAATATCCCATTTCCTAAATCTCTACTTCCCCACAGAAGATTTGAAATACACACTGGATTCCCCCATCCTATCTCCACCCCACTGTGAGCCTGCTTAGACAGAAGTGAGACAAATTCTCACTTCTAGAGCTCTTCTGAAGCAGTAGCAAAGTGTGGGGAAAGAAGCTAGGGCTACATTCTTTCAGGTCATGGTGAAGCAGCACTTTACTCAAAAACTATTCTTGGGTTGGGGATATAGCTCAGCAGGAAGCTCTTCCTGCGTGGAAGCTCAAGGTCCTGAATTTGATTTCAGGTACCAAAAAAAAAAACATTGTCATCAAGAGCCTTGGCTCGGTAACGTGAAGCACATCAGGCCCTCCAGCTGGTGGTGCCTATGCCTCACCTGGAGCAGTGCTGGGATCCTACCAAGTGTTGGATGTATGTAGGATGTGGTGGTAGCAGTGGTGGCAACAGCCAGACTTTTTCTGGGGGTGCCTGGATTGGCACTAGAAGCAGTTGCCATCTGTACCCAGTAGGTAGTTGCTATGTTAAGAAGGTCAACAGCTGGAGACAGAGCTCTACCCCAGAACCTACAGAAGACAATGCTTAACTGTGCCCCTACATGAGGCTGACAATGCACAGAGCTGCAGTAAGCCTGTCAGAACAAGCCACAGAGGCAGGAATCCTGGCTAGATGGGAACTGGGGCACGAGTGGGAAGAAGTACTGAGAATATCAAGAGGCATTCCAGGGCCATGTAGTAATGTTTAGAGTTGAGGACCCCAAACTGCAAGGGATGAGGGAGGCAGCCAAAGATGGAAGATAGCAGTTTAAGTGCTGGTCAGAAATAGACCTTGGGTCAAGAATAAGAAGACCAGGCATGGTGGCACACACTTGTAATTCCAGCCTTTGGGATGCTGAGGAAGCAGGATCCCTGTAATTTCAAGGCCATCCTGAGCTACATAGTGAGTTCAAGGCCAACCTGAACTGCATAGAGGACCCCTGTATCAAGAAGACAAAAGAGACAGACAGACAGACAGATAGACACACAGGAAAGAAAACAGGAGAAGAGAGAAGAGAGAGAACCTACAGTCCAGAAAGGCATGGAAGGGGATCCCTAAAGACACACGGGCAACTAGATCACTGGTATAGGAAGCAAGGAGTTCAGAGAAGGGCTTGGAAATATCAAGTTAGGGCTCTGGGCTTCAATGACCTTCCTTCCCTCCACTGTTCCTAAAAATACCATTTTGTACCCCAGGGCAACCAGGAGTGTTATGCAAATAGACAGAGACTGGAAGAAACAGGAAAAACAAGAACAAGGGAGCAAAGAAAGGAAGAATGAGGACAAGGCAAAGAGGAAGTCAATAGGAGGAGGGGAAGAAGGAGAAGGAGGAAGTGAAAGCAGAGAAGAGAGGACAGAGGCGAAGATGGGCCCCGGTCCTGGAGTGTCCGCTGCTGTCCATGCCCGTGCTACTTGTTATACTTTGTCATTTAGCTTTCAGACCTTTGAGAATGAGTCACAAGGAAGGGAGTCTTGTTTTAAATTTTTTCAAAGCAGCTTCTGCAGAACTCTTTCTGCCTTGTCCCCCAGATCAGAGATCTGGTCTGAGGTAATCCATCAATATAGTCTGCTATAGGGGTGCAGAGAAAATGCAGATTTAATCACTGACTGTGATGGAGCTGTGATGGTGAAAGCTGAGTGTGCTCAGTTATTCTGGCTCCAGTCATAGGCTTTGCGCCTATCCATGCTGCACCCTTCCCTGCCCGCTCGATGCCCCTCAGTCTGGACACCCCTATGGGCAGCAGGGACAAGAGGGCAGTGTGCGAAGAGAGTGGCGTGAGAGAATGAGGGGCAGCAGATGCTGGGCCTCCACATCAGGAGCTGTACCGGGAAGTGGTGGGGATCAGTGCCAAATGGAGCACACTGTTCCCAAGGGGCAGTACCGCTTTCCTCCAGCCAGTTGCTGTCATGTGAGGAGGTGGCCTCCCAGTGTTGCTGGGCTGTCTCACTTTTTTCACCTAAGGCCAGTAGTTCAGCCTTTGTGTAACCTCCAAAGGGCTCACAACATGTACACCTGGGTTCTTTCTGCCCACTGATGTGCAAGACCAAGGTACAAACAGATGCCTGTGTTCTGCTCTCCTTCCAGGCCATTACATTTATGTGGACACCTCCTTTGCCAAGCAGGGGGAGAAAGCCGTGCTGCTGAGTTCTGAGCTCCAGGCTGAGGAGTGGAGCTGCCTCCGCTTGGTCTACCAGATAACTGCGCCTTCAAGGTCTCTGTCAGATCCCAGCCAGCTGAACCTCTATGTGAGATACGAGGATGAAAGCTTTGACCACTTGCTTTGGTCAGCCAAGGAACCTTCTGACAGCTGGCTCATAGCCAGCCTGGATTTGCAAAACACCTCCAAAAAATTCAAGGTAGGAGGAGTTCAGGAGGAAGATGTGAGGCTTACAATGCTTTATCCTATATGAAATCTCGTAAAACTTCTGCCATTGTAGGTAGGTATATCATAGGAGGTTACTAGTCATGTCGATTAATACTTTATTTATTAAAAAAAAACGTCTTCCTATATTTCCTCCACCTGTTTAAATGAGATTTCTGTAGGAATCCAAATGGTGCCTGAGCTAATACTTCAAGCCTTTTAATAATGTCCATAGTCAGATTCTTGTCGAGTAGCAATGAGCTAAGGCCAACAATCTTGTTTGCTTTAAATTGCTGAGCAGCTCCTGACATCTGAAATACAGGAAATGCTCTGTTTTGGAGTCTAACACCTCTTCTTGCTTGTGTGTTGCACAGCTTTTGATAGAAGGTGTCCTAGGGCAAGGAGACACAGCCAGCATTGCCCTCTTTGAAATCAAGATGACCACTGGCTACTGTATTGGTGAGTTGCCTTCCCATTGCATGAGAATGTGAACATGCCAGAGGCATTGAGTCAATGCTAAAGACCAAGTGTACCATAGAGCACACTGCACACTAGGTTGCACTTAAAATTGTCTGCGAGGGTCACGTGAATGCTTGACATTGCTTTTCAGACTTTAGCATAGGAAGACTGGTCAGCATTTTTCCTGGACTGCCAAGATTAATGAAGGAAAGTAGGCACAGCAACTGTGCACCCAGCCTTGCCACCCTAACCCTAATACATGCTCAGATAATCTCTGGGTTGGTGTAGACTCTGCTGTATGGAGCCTTTGCCAGAGAAGCAGACAGGGCGTTATCTCCTCTCCTCCATTGTGCTCTTGGCTCACCACTTCCTGGGTTAGTCACGGTTATCACTCAGACCCTGCTTGGGGAGGGGTGGTTAGGTGGCCCTTACATGCCACCCTCTGAGTTGGGATGAAGAGAGGTTGGTACCTGCCCTCCAGCGCTTGCCTTCTCCTTGCCTGCCCCTGGGCGTAGCGTCTGTGTAGTAAGCACAGGTGAGGTTGGAAAGAAAGGGCTGTCTCTGGGCAGACCTGTGGGGAAAGAAAGGACAGACCACATCCAGATGAAGCCCAAGGCTGAGTCGGGTGTGGAAGGGAGAAGCTGTACTACTCAGGGGGTGCTGAGCAGAAGCCTGGACCTAGATAGAGGACATGAACTTCTGGGTGATATGTGAACAGTGTGTAGGGGTGAGTGGCATGGGGGGGGGGAGCTGAAGACAAGGAACCAGCGGGAACCTTAGGAGTCCACTGGGACCTTACAGAGAAGAAGCAATGAAAGTCCTCAGTGGGGGTTCCACAGTGCAAAAGGGAAGCATCCGTAGGTCTGAGAGATTTTTCAGCACTGATAATACTTAAAGGTTGAGTGGAGGTATGTGTGAAAGGAGTGGAGGCTCAAAGATGATTCAAAGGGCTGGGGAGAGAGCTCAGCGACACAGCACCTGCCTGGCAAGTACAAGGTCCTGAGTTCCAATACAAAAAAAAAAAAAAAAAAAAGCTGATTCTGAACCAAAAGCAGCCCTTGCCAGTTCCCTGGAGTCCCGTTTTTCCATTTTATCTTCCCATGGTATGTCTACAGCAAGAAAAGTAAGGGGAATGGAAAATGAAATGTGGGGAGACTGTGTCCCAGTTGCTTTCTTCAGCCTGGGGCCTGTAGATGGGACAGAGACAGTGCACTCATCTGGGCCCATCCCTCCCTGAAGCGCTATGCTGGTGTCCTCAATTCACAAAGCCTCTAGGCCTCTTTGTACCTCAGCTGTAAAATGGGAATGAAATGTTTCCCTGGTTGGATTCCTGCGAAAACTAGAGATCGTGGCTATGATAAATGTGCATTGCCCTCTTTCAAATTACATGGTAGATTCCAGCTTGTTTAAAATCAAAGGGAGGACAACACTTCATTTTGTTAAATGGTGCGTCACCCTCTCAACCCTGCTTGCCCTTGTTCTTTTGGCTCCTCCTCTGTAAAATGTGATCAGCAGAGCGACTCTCTGCCCGGGCTGCTTGAGGAGTAAGTTCATATATAATACTTAGAATAGTGCCCAGCACCTCAGGGAATATGTTGCTTTTATTATATTCTGTGCCAGCCTTGGGCACTCAACACTGGGCATTGGTTGGCAGGAGATGATGGAAAAAGCCATTTTCTATGGCTACCAGTCTAAAATCACATTGAGAACTCTGCTGGCTGGGATCCTGGCAGGAAGGTGGAAACCAAGGTACACTCAGACTAAGTTATCTGGGCAAAACTCATTAAGGAGACCAGAGAGAGGTCAGTGGGAAAGGCAACCAGCAAGGAGTAGCGCTGTGACACGGGATGAGGTAGTGAGGACTCGTGAGCCATTGTCCTGCTTCAGCGCAAAGGAGTCAGGAGGTGGAGTCACTAGAACTTGGAACCTGTAGCTGGATGCTAAGAGCTTCTTAAGAAGGCTCTGCCTTTAGTACAGGGACATGGCCAAGCCATCCCTATGTAGCATGGAGGAGCTGCAGGAGCTAGCCCTGGAGAGTCCTGTTCTTTTACCTCTGCTGGCAGAACATGGTCCAGACAGGCCACACGCTGGAAGACAGAGGCTAGGTCAAGAGCGATCAAGGAGGAATGGTCAGCACTACCATCTCCTGTATTTTTAATTGCAGGACTGTGAGAGTCAACAGAGGCACTGTTTTGTGAATTTCTTTCCCCACAAGCAGAACTTGTTCACAGGGAACAAACCATAGTAAACGTGTCGATGCCGCTAGAAAAGAGGAGGGTCTCTTCATCTCCTTTGTCTTCCTTACTTGAGAGCTGCATGAGGATGCCAGAGCCCCAGAATGCCTGCCCTGCTGACTCTAACTAGGTTCTTGCTTTTAAGAAAATCAGAGGATTTCAGAACCTAGGAAATGTGCCCCTCAGTTCTGGGCATCTGCTCACACTTTCAGAAGAGAAAAAAATAGAGGAAAAAGTTGGTGGGCAGACTGTCCAGAGCTGAAAGCATACCCCTAAATAGTGCATTAAAACTTAGGTGATGAGGCTGGGAGGGTTTGATCCCACCACCCAAAGATAATTTTTAATTTAATTTAATATGATTTGATAGATATAAATAAACAAAAATGATTAGTTTGTAGCAAGCACTGGTCATGTGCCTGGCATTGTTCCCGTAGCTGTCCATAGTTAAAGACAGCCCTAGAGGTGGGAATGTTGTCTCCAGTTCACATGTGAAGAAGCAGGCAAAAAGGTTCAATGAATCACGCAGCAAGCCTCATGGCTAATAGTTGGAAAAGTCCCAATTCATAGGGACTCAGTTCATCTCAAATCTCTCTTCTGGGCCAGAGTTGCTCAGTACTGGCACAGAAGTTCCAGTAGGCAAAAGAAAAGAGGAGATTGGACATGGTGGTACCCGCCTGTGATCTCAGCACTTGGGAGGCTGAAACAGAGAGACTGCCAAGAGTTCGAGGCCAGCCTAGGCTACATAGTGAGCTCAAGTTCAGCCTGAACTACATAGCAAGACCCTGTCTCAAAAAAGCCAAAAAACAAATAAAGAAGAAGTGAGGAACCTCAAAATATCCAGTGGCAGAGTCTGCAGGGGGGAAGGCTATCTGCACGTGTGAGTGTGTGTCTATATAGTAGGTATTTTCTTCTCTCCCTCCAGAATGTGATTTTGAAGAGAATCATCTGTGTGGCTTTGTGAACCGCTGGAATCCCAATGTGAACTGGTTTGTGGGCGGAGGAACTATCCGGAACGCCCACTCCATCCTCCCACAAGATCACACCTTTAAAAGTGAACTGGGTGAGTAGGGGGCACATGAACTCCTCTCCTCAGGACGAGTTCTTCTGCCATCTCCTTCTTCCCCTGGAATGACCTGAGTGTGGTTTCTGCTAACAGAGAAAGGAGAGGGGTAGGTGTTACATGGGTACCAGGAGCCCTGGTAGAAGAATCGGGAGGAATAAACAGTTCCAAATGAGCTGCAGGCCCGAGCTCCATAATTCAAGACAAGTCTACTTGGTTAAAGGTTTTACTTTGCCATGACCTTGAGAAAGTGCTGCCACTTTTACTTTTCTGTATTATGTATTACCTCTTATTTATGTGTTGAGTAGTTCTTATTTCTAAGGACGAGGCTGAAACAATCCCAGGGAACTTTTCAATAAAAATAGATTGACCGATGGGAGTAAATCCTTAGGATAAACTAATGACAGCTAGGTGAGCCAGCCAATACTGCTGATTAATTCTGAATGTGGTGTGTAACAGCGCCCCCAAGCGGCTGTGTCTGCCGGTTCTTTGCAAGGAAAACGGGAAGGAGGGATTACCAGACAGAACCAAGAAAGAGGCAGCAGAAAGCCTTCACATGAAAAGAGCTGAGGAAGGCCTCACTCAGGCGTGGGTTACCACCGCTGTTGTCTGGCCCTGGCAGGCATTGCAAAGGCCTAGGGCAGTTCCGTAACATCTCAGTCTTCGAGCCCTGATGATGGAGTTTCCTGTAGGAATTTTGGGTTGCTGTGAACAGGGCCCTTTTTTCTTGGACCCCGGAGCTATTTACACATTCACTAGTGGCTCTCACCTGAGTTAGCGCTTACGTTGGCTCTGAACGGCCCCATCTGGATCTCATTCTCTTCACTCCCCCTTCAGAGTGTCAGAGGCTGGGGGTCCAGCAGACAGAGTGACATGGGGGCAGTGAAGGACGGGCCAAGGCCCAGTGGTGCAAACACTTTGCAGCTGCGGTGCATTTGTGACTTGCGGCGCTATGAGCTCTGTTGAGATCTCTGCAAAACCTTTTGATTTTTTAAAAGATAATCAGGAAGAAAAGTACTTTAAATGTAAATTTTCTCAGGATTTTCAAAGTCAGTGAATATTTTTTAAAAAGCAATACAAGGCTGACAAGACGTGGGCCGACTTTTCCTGTACAGCCTTTATGCTACAGCTTTTCTTTTTCAACTTGCTCAGGCTTCTTAGGGCAGCATACTTGTAACTGACCACCCCTTTGGAGATGGAGTCTGGGGAGCTTGCTTGTTTAACCCAAACCAACTTTGTATCCAGAGTTTTGATTCAGTCACCCCAGAACTAGATATAATGGGAGAATAACACGTCTCCAGGCCTCTTTCTAGCTTCAAAGAACACGCATTCAAGAAAGCGAAAGGGATTTCTACTGCAAATGGATCTAAGGCAAAGCCCTACCTGTCAAGTGCACTGACAGTGGTCCTTCTCCACCCAGAAGAAAAGTGCTGAGTATTCAGACTCTGACTGCCTACATCTTTTAGAAGTCACAATAAAGGAAGTAAACTCTGCAGGGTGGGTGTGATTTTGACAAGCACAGACCCTGGGGAAGGGTTGATTAGTGATGCAGAGATGTCTTCTACAAGAAGTAATTAGCGTTGAGACATAGCTGAGAAAACAGGGCAGGGCAAATGCTGAGCCGTGTTGAGTGCAGGAGAGAAAATTCAATTTATTTTTTTTTTTTTACAGTGGCAGGCCACTGGAGGCCTGTGGGCAGGAGAGAGCTGCTTTTGTAGTGACGTGTTTAGGTGCGTGAACATCAAGGTGAGCATTTCAGCAAGTGGAGGACAGAAAGTTAGAACAAGAAGAGGAGAAGAGTACCAAACAAACTGTTTCTTTAGACACAGCTAGGGTCCTTCACGTAAGGAGATGAGATAAGAAAAAAAGAAAAGGATTTACTTCCCATGTAAAAATAATAATAACAATAATGTTTAGAGCTTTTGCCAGTGGCAAAAGATTGGGACTGCCCTGTGTATGGCCCATATTTGAATCCTAAAGACACAGCCTATCCCCATTTGAGCCACTGCAGAAGCCACACTGGAAGCGACCATTCTGTGGAGAGCAGATGGTAACCAGTCTCCACACATTCACCCTGAATCCACAGGGATATTTTCAGTCAGTTGGGCTAAGTCAGAGTAACGTCTCTTGAGACCTTTGTCTAAAAAATAAAGCAAGTAACTGAACCACCTTTGGAGTTTCAAAAAGAAAAGCAAAGTAACCGTTTCTCTGTATGTGGCACTAGGCTAATCTTTTTACAAATGTATTGTATTTTTTAAAGAGAATACAAAATAGAGTTTCACTAAACATGATAATATGAATTTTGCAGTATATTTGTTTTTTTTGCATAGTGCTGTCTTTAACTTAATTGTTCAGATTACCAGATATATATGTATGCAAAATTGGAAAAAGAAAGAAAACAATTATAAGAAATTAAGAACAGAGAAAGAAGGAAGAAATGAAAAATAAAAGAAAAAAATTAAGCATTAACTGCTCATTCCCATAGACCAGCAAAAGTCTACATGATGAAGATCTACAATTATCCAAGCCATCTTGCATATGTACCATCTTAAGACTGCTTTTCTGTCATATCTTAAAATCTGATGTAAGGAGTAGAAAGGATCTTACACAGCCAATAAATTCCAGTTTCAATAATCGCTTGGTATCACTATTACAATTATCTTGTGGAACAAATGTAGACAACTACCCAAATCACTTAAAAGTTAGCTCCAAAGTCAAATCCTCTGGCTAACCAAAGTCCTGAGCCCGACTCCTTGTTCAGTGCATCCCTTTTTCTCCTCAGCGACGTCAAGCTTCATCTGGCTGGGGAGACCGTGTGTTCCTTTTCTCAGGGGAGGAAGCCTAGGCACGGGCTAATCCGTGTGGTTCTGTTGTCAGAGTGCGATCTGTGGCCCTCATCCTTTGCCTGCAACTCAGAACCGCTGGCCATATTTGTGTCCATGAGGGATAAAGAAAGAGCATGGGAGAGGAGTCGGAAAGCTGGGGCCCCAGGCCTAGCTCGGAGTGCTCTCTGCTTTTGAGCAATCCCTCAACTTCTTAGGGTATCCCTTGGCCTGTTTGCAAATGAGGAACATGCAGTTGGTGATCTCCAAGGGATAGCACTGTGCTCTTTGCCTATTGCGAACATCAAAATCTCCAACTTCACCACTCACTGAGATCTGTTTCAAAATGTATTGGGTCTTTCCTGATACTTAGAAGCCCACTGCACCTGGCCTTAGGACAAAGGAAAAGTGCCACCCGGAGGAAGAAGTGAGAAAAAGAGGACTGACTTTTCTAAAGTCTTAAATAGAACGGGGTGAGATGCCATAGTGGTGTGGTCACCCTGAGGAGTACTGAGACCCACTGGTACAGGCTGTTACCCCAGCCACTGCACTTGCTCTGTCCTCCTGTCCTCTCCCTCCTCTCTCCTGTTGCCCCCTCCCCCTCTTTCCATCCTTTGTCTTCTTCTTGGCTGTCCTAAAGCACCCCAAAGGCAGCCAGCTTCACTGACTAACACTGTTCAGTCTCCTGATGTCAGCAAGGAGGATGAAAGGAGACAATGGCCCTCAGCTGGCAGAAAGTCTCCTGAGGAGGAGTTCTGCCCTCCTTCCAGCAGGCCATGGGGTTATGCAGTTAGTCCGGACAGAGCCCAAATGCCAGAGGGAGACTTCTTCCTTTCTCACTCATTCATTTCTTCAATAGACACATGATAAACTCTTTATATCTGTCAGATATTCCTGCATCCTTTAAAAAAAAAATTATCTTTTATTATTTGGTACAGGGTCTCACTGAGCAACTCAAATTCATAGTGATCCTCCTATCTTAACCTTCCCATCACTGGGATTACAGGTATGTGCCACCACGCCAGTTTTGGTGGCCAACATGGCATGTGGTACCAGGGATCGAACCTGGCTCCTTGCATTTGCCAGCAGGTGCTTAGACTACCGAGGTATCTCCCCAGCACCCCTGCATCCTTGATGACACAAAAACGGCAACTTCAAAAAGATCATAGGAACTAACTTTTCCCTGAAATATCAATTCTTGGGTATACCACTCTTCATGTGAAGGAAGAAGGTGCTACACGACTGAGTAAACTGGGGTAACTGAGTTAAAGGAAGCTAAACAGATTGCTATTTCCAGACTACTCACAGTTTTTTAATGTAGTTCCATGTTAATGTATTCTACAGCACTTCTTAAATTATCTAAATGACAAAATGGTAAATAGACATGCACAGTGATACGTGACTAATAGAGACATTTTAAAAAAAAAAAATACAGACCCACATAGAAAATGAAGGATTTGCTTCAGTTTGGGGTTTGTGGATGTCTCTCTAGAGGATGTAATCTCAACACTGCAATTTGGCTAGATGAATACAGGAGAGATTAAGTGTGACATGCCAAAGAACAGAGGTGTGCGAGCAGTTGGGTAATTCCATGTTGGGAGGGTGCTGAGCACGCTAGGCTGTAGGACAACAGTGGAGTAGCCCTGAGCCTGGGCGATTTCCTACTTAAGACAGGGGAAGCTTGTTCATGCACTTGCTTCTTCCAATTCTTTTCTGCTGATTCTTCCATTTATCTTCAGTTTTTGGACTCAGGCCTTGCCCATTGATTAGCCCACAGGGTTTTCATCTTCACTTAGCACATATACACATGCACACACATACATGCATACACATGCATATGCACATACGTGCACATGCACACATAAGCATGCATACATGCATATAGATATGCATACACACACACACACATGCACACATCCACATTCCTAACTCCTGAACTTCCAGGTACGCTTTTTCCTTAAATAAGATGGGCTAAAAAGGGTGCATTCAGAAGATTCTAAAATATTTCATTTGAAGAGCTCTACCCACATAGCTCAAAGGTTTGCCTAAAATCACTCTTAAAGAAAAAAGATTTTAAAAATCCAAATGCTCTAAAAAGGATAGAGGTTGCATCTCCTATTTCATTTGCCTTCTGCTGGGTGTATTGATGTTCCCTGAGCTCCATCAGTTTGGGTAGCAAGGAAAAGATGAAAAGGCTCGGATGTCGGCCCGCAGCAGCAGATTCCGCTCCGTGTGTTCACCTAGGGGAGCAGCTGGTGCCTTTGCTTTCAGGTGAAAACTGGAGAAACAGAAAGCAAGGAGGAGGGGAGCCGGGCCCCTGCTGAGGAGCCTCAGGTCTGGGGCAGGGACTGGGGGCGGTGTCAGGAGGGCGCCAGACTTGGACCAGTGAATGTGTGCCGGAAGAGCACAATGTAGACAGAAGTTTTCTTTCATTTCCTTGTGTATTTGTAACAGTTTTCTCCAAACAAAAGAATGAGGATTTTTAAATGAGTGCTGTGTCCTCAAATTCTTGTCAAATGATAGAAACAGATAAGAAAACATAGTATGATGACAACAGACAACATGAAATCGTGGTGGGACTTCTTTGGGCCCCTGGAGGCAATGTGATTTCATCCTGTTTGGCTCTCACTCAATTTTGATTCATTGTGTATGGGCTTATTTCTGTGTTAATATTTTATGAAGTGAAATAAAATCTTTCAGGAGGCAACCTACTGACAGCTGCATTCATTGCTGTTTTCTACACGCCTTCGCAAAAGAAGATAATTGCTGTGAAAATAGTGAAGGAAATGCATGTTTTTGCTGAAAATTTTAAAAATCAAGCTGGCTTAGGGTGCTGCTCTGGAAGGAGCTGGGCAAGGTTTCAAAACCTAAAATAACATTAGAATTATTTTATTCCATCGAAGGCCATGAGATGGATGTGTCATCTCTCTGCTACTCATGACTCTTCTTTTCTCATTTTTGTTTGGCTTGGGTTCAAGTGCTGTTTTATGGGTGCCTCTCTCTTCACTCTCTGCCTCGATCCATCTCAGTTGTATCTAAGCCCTTGGCAAGGAGGCAGCTTTACTAATTTCCTTCTCATTGCCTGTCTGCAAGCTCTGCTGTGTTACCTTTCTCCATCGTTCGATGACTTACCGTGGCTTCCTGGCCATGTTTCATGTATTAACAGAAAGTTGATTTTCAAGAATTAAGCTCAGCCGAGTCACAACCCCACTGTCTCATCCAGTTCAAGGCCTTCCTCAACACCAGACCACAGAGCAGCAGCAGCAGCAGCAGCACCAACAAGAACAAAGTTTCCTCCTTTTCTTCTCCTTTCATTTTCTCCCACTCACTAAGCTGCTCCTGGCTTCATCAAGATTAGAGAGCTGTAGAGGGAGTTGGAACAGAAAGAAAAGGGCCAGGGACAAAAAAAAAAAAAAACTTTGTTAGTGCTGTTTAATCTTAAATGGATACCATTTGTGCTGGAGGTGATCCAAATCTGGCCACTTTCCCCTGGGTAAGGGGAACCTCAATTTACAGTTCCTGGGCAGGGATGGGCTCTCTTGCTGGTCACCCATGAAACCTCTTGGCTCCTATGAATGATGGGACATCCATCGGCCCCTTTCTATGAGGTTTGCCATGCTAAGAAGAGGCCTTCCAAGGGCCTGAAGCATCACTGTCTTCTTAGTTGCTCACTGAGGCTAAGGGAAAACTCAACATCTCTGTCTTCTCCAACTCTGAATGTGCAGCTTACTGGAAACAGTTTCTTCCTCTCCATTCTGCCCCTACAGGACCCTACCGCCAGCTTCCTGCCATAGGCTATATGCAATCAACTGTCAGACATTTGTCTTAATACTCCACATGGGCTGGGGAGATGGCTCAGTAGAATAAGCACTTTCCTGGCAAGCACAAGGGCCTGAGTTCAATCCCTGGTTCTGAAAAAAAAGAAAAACAATTCCACAGACTCAGGCTCCAGAACTCTGATTACCTTTCTCTCAAGGCCCAAGTTAACTGCACAGTCCAGAACTTTCTCTGCATTTAAGGGGAGGGGTAAGGTTCAATGGCAGTTTCCCTCCTCTGCCTTTCACAAGCCATCTTATTAGGAATCTTTCCCAAAGAAAGAAAGGAAAGGAAAGCCTTTCTCTTCCCTTAAAAGGTCAAAAGGAAGCATACTCTGAGTTAACTCTGAGACAACTCTCTTTAAAAAGAAGAGAAGGAGGTGAGAAAGGGGGGAAAAGGAGAGGAAGAAAAGGGAAAAAAGGAGGAGGAGAAGGAGAAGGAGGAGGAGAGAAAGGAGAAGGAGAGAAGAGGAAGAAGAAGGAAAGAAGGAAGAAAGGAAGGAAGAGAGGGAGGAAAGGAATTAATTTCTGTCTTCAATCTTCTCATCCATCTCTAACCTTCTTACATAGACCGGTGGGTAGAGATGGCATAAAACTGGTAGATTGGACTGGCAGTATGTCCATCTGCAATCCTAGCAATCAGGAGGCAGAGAGAAGAGGCTTGTCATGAATTCAAGGCCAGCCTGGCCTACATTGTGAGATTAAGGCCAGCATGAAGTACATAACAAGACCCTGCCTAAAACAAAAACAGTTGTAGGTTGGTAGGGTCACCTTAGGTACCTAGTGCTGCCACTGAGCATACTGATGGCCTAGCACCCTTCTTTAGAAAATATAGGTTCTTGTTACCTTCATTCTTGGCCTTGAAGCCTTAACAAAGACTAAGAGAACCTCACTTAGCATTTGTTTACATTCATGTCATGCTTCAAGGCTGTATAAAGGGCCAGCCAAATAGTTTGGCAGATTAAAGTGCCTGCAAGGAGGCCCAGGGGCTGGCATGTTGAGATGGCAATTGAGACTGGGTGTGATGGTGTACACCTATAATCCCAGCTCTTGGGAGGCTGTAAGCAGGAGGATCACTACAAGTCCAGTCTAGTAGTGAGACCCTGAAAGCCCTGTAGACCCTTCCCTAAAAAAACAGGAAGAAAAAAAAAGAAAGAAAGCTGTATGAAAAGACCAAAAGTTGCCTCTGAGAGTGAAAGCCACCTAAATCCTTCACACTAAAGGTTTAGGAACCTGTCATATTGGAGAGTAGGAAAACAGGCAAGTTAAATTGCTATCTTTCACTGCAATCTGCACACCACAGTAGCAAACAAATGGGTATTTCCATCTGGAGGGTTTCTTCAAACCATGTTGCCTCTTTTAGCAGAGGAACAACCTGTCCAGACAGACTGCAAGAGTGAGACAGACAGCACAGGCAGAGTACAAAGGCCTATGGGCTGAATTACAGCTGAGTCAGGGTGCCTTCGACATCATAGCCAAACCACAGGCAGTCTGGAGAATGCTGGTGAGCCGAGCTATTTGAACATGAACACTCAAGGTCTGCCCTCACAGTTCTTTCCCTGGTCCCGGTGAGAAAGGCTGTCTACCAGGAGTCACTGGCTCCACTCAGAAGTGTAGAACTCTGAGAACGTCGCTCATACAGAGATGCTGCAAGGAAAGAAAGTGCATCCCCTTCCCAAGTAAGGACGCTGTATCCACATTCAGATCCCATCCATCCCAGGAGGACCTGACGTTTCACTGGCATTATCAAGAATTGTCATCTTGGTGCTGGGGAGATGGCTCAGTAGAATAAGCACTTCCCTGGCAAGTGCAAGGGAAAAAAAAAAAAAAAATTGTCATCTTTTGGCTGAATTTGGATTTCCTAGAATTCGCAGGCTCTTTATGGATAATTAGAATGAGGAAGCAATAGGTTCACTTCTAATCTCAGTATGGCAAAGCAACAGACTTTAGAAGTGTGGCAGTGAACTTCTCAGTTCTTTCATGGTAAACACATTACTGCCCTATATAGTCTTTAGTTCTTAGTTAAAATTTTGCTACATTCAAATCTCTAGTGCCTGGGTATCCTCAATAATTTTGTTGATTGTTGGGTTAGGATTCTGTCTACCTAAATTCCATCTGTTCTCACTGTTTCACCCTACTCTAATCTTGATCTGACAAAAATCATCACTCTCAAAGGTTCAGGAGCTCAAGGACCTCGGGTCAAATTGGATGTCACTGAACTGTGTAGGAAAATTCCCAAGATTCATGACATTGAACATCATTGCTCAAGGACTCCAGGCAACCTTCTTTACTGTCACTGGACAGGCACATTAATGACACCTGCACCTACCCAACCATGGGTGGCTCCACCTAGGGGTGGACTAGGGGTGGCGCAGTCTGTGAGGGTTTTTGCACTTCCGGCCAGGCGAGGACCAATGCCTCAGAGCTGGCTTCAGAGCCATTCCCACGCCTTCAAGGACGATGATAAACTTGCCAGAGCTGTGTTTGGTTTCCCAGTGAGAAAGCTGTTGTTATTCGGCTCATCAGTAAATTGTGCCCAACCTGGCAACACATGAATGATAAAGAGGAAAAAAGGGAACACTGTGGTTTGGTCTGGTTTAGTGGTCTTACGCCAGACCTAGTGTCAGCAGTGTTGGTCTAACTCCCTGCAGCCTCTCTGACTCACTTGGGGCAGGTCACATGTGTTTGCTGGATTTTTTCTGGATCAGAAATGTGCTTGTGGTTCGCTTGGCCTAACGTCGTAAGCATGAATTGTTAATGAGGCACTTCAATGGCAAGTGCCGGGATGAAAATATTGTCCACACAGCAAGTGAGTAATTGTCCCTTGAAGGAGACTGTCAGATATCTGTCCTCTGTAGGCAGGATGGACTTAACAATGGGGCTAGAGGTGGAACATCTCTCTAGCTCAATGAAGTCACAGCACTTTCCAGGAGTCTACTGAGTAGGTTTAAGTGGATTTGTAAAGTTTCTCAGATTCACTGAGAGTCTTCTAGAATCTTCGCAGGCAGAGGCTCCCCCCCATAAAGAGCGATTTCTCTCTTCAGGATTGTGCTGCTTTGGACCCTCAAGAAGCGGACACAAAAGCCCTCACAGACTGCGCCACCCGTAATCCACCCCCAGGTGGAGCCACCCATGGTTGGGTAGGTGCAGATGTCATTAATGCACCTGTCCAGTGACAATAAAGAAGGTTGCCTGGAGTCCTTGAGCAATGATGTCCAAGATAGGAAAGAGACTTATTAGAGGCAGTGGTGGTGAAGGACCATAGGGAAAGAAGTTAAGGACAGGGCCAGCATATTCAGTAGGGACGATGGGCACAAGGCTTCATCACCATGATATTTTAGGGTTGCAAAAAAGTCTTAATCTCAGTAACTTTAAAATCAGGAGGAGTGCTAGAGAGTTAGCTCTCTAAGGATAAAGCATAAGCGCGGCCGGGCATGGTGGCACAGGCCTGTAATCCCAGCACTCGGGAGGCTGAGGCAGGATTGTTGTGAGTTCGAGACCAGCCTGAGCTACAAAGTGAGTTTAAGGCCAGCCTGAATTGCATAGTGAGACCCTGTCTCAAAAAAACAAACAAACAAAAAAAGGCATAAGCGCCTGCCTGGCAAGTTCAATCCCCAGTACCACAATAAATAAATACATTAATACAATAAATAAAGTCCCTCAAAAAAAAATAAATAAAATTAGAAGAAAAAAATGAGTATAGGAATAACAAATACAATAATATACCATGCCTAGATTATATTCATCTCTATGCCAATACAGCCATAGACTAGGTTCTTAGCATTACTGAAGAAGAAGGGGCCCACAGCGTAGCAAATCCCTGGGGCCATGAATCACAGTGTGACCTGGGTAGAGAAAAATCACACATGCTCTGCATGGGATACACATCTGAGGAAGAGAAGAGGCTGCACTGGTGGGGAAGCGTTGAGCAGCCTTTCCCGAGGTGTGGCCTGGGTAAGCACACTGGGCCACACACAGAAGCATGGCAGGTGAGAAGGTCGGCACTCAGGGTCCTGCAGCAGCACGTGCTCTTCACAGCACACATGTCCCGTGTTCGCGGCCTGCACGCTGACGTGTGGAGCCAGCGAAGTGGCAGAGCACTCTTGCCCCCTCCCCTCCTGTCGCCCCCCAGTGCGTATCTGCGGAGGGGCTCTGCTTCCTTGGGAAGACATAGTGCACGTGGTGGCGCACCGCTCATCTTTCCTTTTCCTGGTGTGGTACTTCATTGACCTACATGCTCATGCATCCCAGACCATTATATATATATATATATATATATATATATATATATATATATATATATATATATATATATATATATATATATAATTTAGAGAACAGGCCTTGCTAAATTAAAATTTGGATTATCTTGCCTTAGCTTTGCAGAATGCTGGGTTTATACATATGTGCCACTATACCCAACTTTCATCTCTCATTTTTGTCTTTTTTTTTTTTTGAGACAGGGTCTCACATGTAGTTCCAGTTGACCTTGGACTTGCTACATAGCCCAGGCTGGCCTTGAACTCACAGTAATCCTCCCGCTTCAGCTTCTCAGATGCTGAGATTACAGGCATGTCCCACTATGAGTCCTTTGATACTCCCATGAGTCCTTTTTTCATAAATTGTGATTTTTTAAAAATTTCAATGTAATACATGTAAATATTAATAAATAAAATATCAAAAAGCACTCTTTTATTTCTATGAAAAAAAGATCCCATAACAAAATTTTCAGAAAATAACAAGAGTGCACATACTGTGTACACGCCTAAAAGGATGACCCAAATGAGTTCTTAGTGAATAGAGTTCTGTTACAGAGGTGAACTTGTCACCTCCATTCTTCTTCATTAGAATGTTCTAGTGAGGGCTGACTGGTCTTTGAGACTGATTTAGAAGCCCCTTGAGCTTAGAATAAGGAAGGGTAGCCTTACTTATATATCAGAGGTTCTTTGGTTTGGTCCAATGTGACAACCTGACTCTCGCTAATTAAAAATCCTTCACAGAGCTGACCAGTTGGACTCTAATAGAAACGTGAAGTCTGCCAATCTTTACTTGCTGCACATAAGGTTTTAAAATTTCTGGTAGGGGATGTTGCTTTTAGGAGGAGTTTTGCTGCCCAACGTACACATATGCCCTAACACCAGCACATCAAGATGTGACCTTACTTGGAAATTGGATAAGTGCATACATAAGGAGCATGAGTTCATATTGGAGTAGAGAGGCCCCCTAATCCAACACAACTAATGTACTTAGAGTAGGAATGCTATCTAAAGATAAGGACTCAGAACTGCAAGCCAAGAAATGCCAAAGACAGCCAGCAACCCACCAGAAGCCGGGAGAGAGGCCTGGGACAGATCTCCCCCTCACCACCTTCTGTTGACATCCCGATCTCAGAATTTAGGACTGCAAGGCACTAACTTTTTGTTGTTTAAGCCACACACTGTGTGGTGTTGTGTGTCAGCCCTGGAAACTAATACAACGAGCATCATTGAAAAGTGGATAGATTTGCCACATAAACCTGAATGTGGGGCTTCAGGCGGAGCAGCCTGCAGCTCTGGGCTGGATGATGGAGCAGCAGCTGGAGCACAAGCTGCTCACTGAGGAGCCCACAGAGAACAGGCTCCTCCACCTGCTATTGAAGGTGCCGTGAGAGTAGGGACCCAGCGCTACTAGATTTCCTGCTTTCACAGGAAACCTTGATTGCTGCTTCTTGTTGCTGGAGAAATATGACCTCAAGCGCTGGCAGCTAATTTACCAGCCTTTCTCTGCTCCCTGGCCCAGTCCAACTCATGCACGCACCTCATCTGGCTGCCCCCCCCCCCCAGACATCTGAGTTTGCGATCTCTGTTTATTCACAGTTTTTCATGGCTTTGCAAGAAGATAAGAAAAATTACATTTAAACCAGGGAGATTATTCAGGGGGTTGAACAATTTGCCACTGACAAAAGGGAGACTGTCCATCTTTCCTGTGCAATGTTGGGATAACAACCTTCCTGAGATAGTATTCATGCTTTGTGAAAACCAGGCACTGTTTCATAAAACTAAAGGTATTAAATAGTAATTTTTCTGAGCATGTAAACAGAAATAATAGTCTGTCCAAGATACATTGCAGAGCACTTCTCTGTGATTGTTTAAATAAATTCATACAAAATTGCCTATAATAATAACTACCTCTTATATAAAACAGACTATAGGGCAAGCATGGGTCTAGACTCACGCATGGCACTGCTTTATCTCATTATAATTATGTTAGGCAATTATAAGATGCCAGATACGCTTTACAGACAATCCCTTTAGGGACATAGTTGGCTGTCTGTCTCCAGGGCTCCCTATTGGTCAATTCAGCTAACAAATAAAATAACATTCAAAAAAGAATTACCTCAGTAAAGAATATATACAGACGTTTTTTAAAAATGTTTTTCCCTAATAAAATAGAATAACTATTTCCATGGAGTTTACATCACATTAGATATTATAAAATATCTAGAAATGATTTAAGGTACAGAGAAGGATCATGTCAAATATATGCAAATATTCCTTGCATTTTATATAAAGAATTTGAGCACCCTCAGATCGGAGTCCCTGAGTCCCTGTCCTGTCTGCAGTGTTGATCAGCCTACGCACCCCAATCATTATGCACAAATTGCCAGCTAGTTTGAATTCAGAGTCTCAGTTTCACTCAAAATATTTGCAGCGACATTTTGTATAAACGGTTGGAGTGTCCAGAGGCGCTTTCTGTGCCCTTTTCATAATAGATGGCATAGAGCCATCTATGTCTACAGTCTTATAATGCAATGAAGTCTTGGGAAGAGGTCGCTTCTGGGACAATGTTCTGTTCCTTCCCAGGACTGTGTTCATCCTGTGAAAATTCAAGCACCTCGCAAACTACACGTCTCCCTGTCTACATGGATACTCTGCTCCAATCAAAGTAGAGAAAGCAAAGGCGCGGTCCTCACCTACCTCTCCCAGCACCCACATTTATTCACACGTGCTGGCTCGCTCTCTTCAGCTGTAACCCACCCACTTTCTCTCTTCCGCTCCCATGCATGGTGCTGAAAGGAGTCCCAGAATTGGGCTGTTGCTCCTGCAACCACCCAGCCCGACTCCCCTGTGTTCTCTCTGCCTTTCCCAGGGCACTACATGTACGTGGACTCGGTTTATGTCAAGCACTTCCAGGAGGTGGCGCAGCTCATCTCCCCGATGACCATGGCCCCTATGTCCGGCTGCCTGTCCTTCTATTACCAGCTGCAGCAGGGCAATGGCAACGTCTTCTCACTCTACACTCGGGACACGGTGGGCGTCTACGAGGAGCTGTGGAAGGTGGACAGTCCAGGGAATGCTGCCTGGAACCTTGCGGAGGTCGAGTTCAGTGCTCCTTACCCCATGGAGGTAGGTGTGCCTGGCCCAGGCACGTCGTAGAGATTCCACCACACAAATACGGAGTCACGTACTCAATAGCCTTTTTTCCCTACTGCACCTCAATAGATTTGTTTTTAATTGGGCGCCTATTGAATTTACTTTTTAAGTTTCATTTTACTTTTAATAAGGGCATAGTGTGGAGTTTTGAAGCATGTACGCAATGGGCAATGACCGAATCAGACTAGTTAACACAGGCATCAACTCATTCATCATTTCCTTAAACACACAAAATCCTCCCTACCTACTTTGTAATATGTAATATATTATTACTGTTAGCTGTACTCAGCCGATTGTGTATTAAACACCAGAATTTTTCCTTCCCTCTAGCCATAACTTTGTACATAGCGCTCCTTATCTCCTTTTTGCCCTTGTACTTCTGCTTGTACTTCTATTTGAACCCTTTTTTCCCATCTGCCTTCTTTTCTCACTTCTGTATTCTAGCGAGAGTATTTTTAATAAGGGTAAATATGAAAAAAGCCAGTCAACCCGCTAGATCTCCTGGGTACACACTCTCTGGACCTTGTACTGTGACCATAGAGGGTTCAAAAGACAGAGAGGTCAGACTCCTCTGCACAGCTCATTTCTGGACTTCCATTCTTGAGAGCGACTGAGATTTTCTCTTGAGGGATTTGTTTTGCCAGGAAAAAAATAAAAAAAAGTGGCTTGTTTTTTGCAGCATAATGTCTCAAAACCAGAAATAAACTTATTATTCAAGTCCTAATTTGATACAAGCTTGGTGCCTTTATTTTGAAGGTATTTTTATAGTTATATAAGTGATAAATATTGTAAGGCATTAGAAAACTCAGAGAAGTAGGGCTGGGGAGATAGCTCGGCAGCCTAGCTACCTGCCTGGCAAGTGCAAGGGTCTGGCTTCAATCCCTGGTACTTCATTCTATGCCGGCCCCACACCATACCTGTCACCGAAACCAGGCATGGTGGCGCACACCTGTAATCCCAGCACTGGGGAGGCTGACACAGGAGGATCACTACAAGTCCAACCTGCATAGTGAGGCCGTGTACCAAATACATAAATAAAAGATTTTAAAAAGTAAAAGAAAACCCATAGAAGCAAAATAAGTTAAAATACCGGAAGCCCATCCACAAAGATGAGGACGACAAGCATCTTAGTGTTCATCCACACAGACCTTTTTCCAAGCACATACGTTAGTATGCACCTCCATCTCTCTGTGTATTTCAGAATTTCAAGGCCCTCTCAATTCTTACTAACAAAGCAGATAAAATTATTTCCATATTTGAAGATGAGAAGGGAGAAAACAGTGTCCAAGAAGTCTAACATCTTTTTTCTTGGTCACACAGCTGGCGAATGCCACAGAGCTTATGCAACATCTGAGACTGAGATCTGACCTACAGCTGAAAGAGGAGACTGCTGGAAGGACTTGGCGATATATGTAGGGCCTTAGTTACAAGTTCCGTTCAATTTGTGCTTTTTGCGGTCTCTCTCCCAGTCTCCTTTAAAGTACAGAAGTGCTTGGTCCTGGCTGCTTTTCAGGGGTGCCATCTGCTAGCCTGCTGTAGAGCTGCCGAGAATGCTGGGCAGGGTCCCGACTTCTGGTGTGTTCCATGGCGTGCCTGCCTTTTCCCCACCTTCTTCCTACCTCCCCTGACAGCCACCCGAAATGGCCCAAGAGAGAGCACAGTGACTTTTTTGCAGAATATGTGCTATTTCCTACCCCCAAGTCTTGCTAGGCCTCAGTTTTTGCTCTTGCAGCCCAGTGGAAATTTTTCTCTAAGTTTGGATTACAAGAAGGAAAAAAATGAAATGCATGTTACTCCTTCAGAATATTTTCCATGAATATGTTGTGAAACAAGTTACACACACACACATATAGATATGCTGTGTTCACCAACGCTTCTCATGCTGCCATATAAAATGTTTATACTATCTGTGAGTGAAATGCTCCTGAGTCTGAGGTTGAACAATCACAATTTAAGCCCGAACTGGGCAATTTAGCAACCTAGTGAGACTATGTCTCAAATTTTGTCTTTTAAACTTCTGAAAGAATGCAGCTCAGTGCAAAGGTCTTGGGCTTAATCCCCAGTACAACAAAAAACACAATAACAGTAAATCAATACACTGCATTCAAAAAGTTACCATGCTGGGCATCACTAAACTTCAACAGACTTCTCTGGCCCACACATATCTGATTTTATTCTGGTGGACTGAACCTATTGCTAATATTTGCTCTTGTAATTGCCAAGAGTGGAAACTCATCCAGAGGAAAACAGTCCATTTAATATCACCGTGTTCTCAAATAATTTTTAAACAGGAAAATGAGCATTGGAGATTGTCTTTCTGAATGAGAGGCAATTCACTGGCATTGTATTGACATATTCTCAACGGAAATGCCATTCTTAATCTACTTGCTCCAGATGAGCCAAGTTCCGTCATTCACTTCCTTTACCAGCCAGAGCCTTGAGAGCTCAATGTCATGGATCTATGGCAAGTCTGTAAAAGTGATTGGCCCCTTCTATGTCCATATTTCTTCCTTCATTCTTAGCCCTTGCTTTCCTCGCATTTGGAAGCTTCTGGGTCCAGGAGGAACCTTGTGATTCAGCTGAAAGGGAACCTAAGAACCTTCTAGTCCAATCTCTTTTCAGAAATGAAGCTGAGGCTTGGAAGAGAGACTAGGCCTTGCATGAGCTAATTAGTGCCACTGAGGGCATTATTAAACATCAACAGACTTGAAGGAAAAGATGAGTTGATGAAGACAACATATTTATATCTGTGTGCATGCGTGTGTAACTCATTTCATAACATAATAACAGAAGGAAAATATTCTGAAGGAGTAAATTTGAACAAGAATCCAAGAGAGAGCCTGAAGGAAAAGATGAAATTAGTTCAGCATTTATTATGTACCTGACTCTGTGCTAGGATCTTCTAACACCATTTTTTTTCTAAATAAATGTATCTGGTACAAGGTCTCACTAGGCAGCTTGGACTCATAGTGATTGTCCTGTTATCATCCTCCCCACTGCTGGGATTATAGGCATGCACCACACACCCAGTCTCAATGGCCGGCTCAGTGTGCCCAGGGGTGGGGCCAGTACAGCATGTGGTGCCAGAGATGGAACCCCCATCCCTCCACTTGCCTAAACAGGCACTTATCCACTAAGCTATCCTGCTGGCCCTTGGGATCTTTATATACATTCTTATTTAATTTCCTGAACAGCACCATAATGTAGGTGTTATTATCCCTATTTTAATAAATAAGAACAGCAAGACCTCAAGAGATTTACTAATGGATCCAAGGTTGCCTAGCTAGGAGGTAATGGCAATGGAATTTGGGCTCTGGTCTATCTGCCTCTAAGACACTGTTGCCTTCAGAAGAGGCTTCAAGGGCTGGCCAGATAGCTCAGCGGATTAAAGCGCCAGCTTAGAAAGATACAGAGGTCAGAGGTTCAATTCCCTGGCCTGGCATGCCGGTTCTGCCCCCCTGGACATGCTGAGATGACAAATGAGACTGGGTGTGGTGGAATGTGCCTGTAATCCCAGTCAAAGCTGCAAAATGTTAACCCTCAGATCAAATCTTGTGCATAGTTATTTTTCTGGTACCTGTGATGGTTTTTCATTTGTGATTTGCTTTTTTTAATTTTTACTTAGCAGAATTGAAAAATCCAAACATTTCCAACAAGATCAGAGATAAAGACCTTCTTGATAACTTGTTAGGTGCAAACACATTAGGTCTTCTGCTTGTATGCTAGAGCTACCATTACAAAGTGGCATAGAGTGGGTGGATTAACAAAACAGAAATTTAGTTATCTCACAGCTCTGCTGGCTGGAAGTTTTAGATCAAGTGAAGAATTTGTCCCTGTGAGAAAGACTGTGTTCCCCATCTGTCCCCCATTGGCAGCTCACTGGCAGTCTTTGGTACTGATGGGCTTAAAAGAACTGTCTTTGTCTTCGTATGCCTCTCTCTGTGCATCTAACTCTCCACCTACTTCTTCCCCTTTATTGTTAGGATGTCAGTCATTTGGATTCAAGGCCCACCTTTCCCCACATGACCTCTCTGTAACAAATTTCTCTAGCAGTCACCTTATTCCCAAGTGAAATAACATAGCAAGGTGCTGAGGCGGAGGGTTCCAGTAGGAATCTGAGAGAGCACAGTTCAGCCTGGAGTCCTCCAAGCCACTGGTGAGGCTGAGTGGCTGCTGCCCCCTGTGAACAGACTATCGTCTCCATTGCTCAGAAGCACCGAGCAACGACCACTCCACGCACCCACCTCTCCGCCTGGCCCTTGCTGCTCCACCCTGTCTCCTCATGCTCCCAGCCCACACAGCGTGGACTGCACACCAGGGAGGCTTTCTCTATGTCGGTGAAGGCAGTGCTGACCACACCTGGTCCTCCTTCGCGGTCACAGGCAGAAAGAGCACCGACTTCCCACTCGGTCACTGACACATAAGGCAGCAAAACCAAAGGGTTGAACTCACCAGTCCATGCTCTACCTATCTGTTAGGACACGTCGGGGCGTGCCAAGCTCAGGGCGCTCATCTCTAATCACTGAATCTCTGCTGCCGGTAGAGCTCTGTGTGGGAAGAAGGGATAGGAACTCGGATGGCTTCACTTCCTGTTACAGCAAGGAGAGAAGCTGCCCTACTTTGTCCACTGATCCTGGCTTTCCTTTAATCTGACTTCATAATGCCGATGAATTCTGGAGTTATAGGAAAAACAACATGGGTATTGCGACTGACCCTCAAGGAAGAAGAAAATACCTATCACAAAAAGTAAATTTAGGAGGTATTCATCTTGAGGGGTTGCAATAACAAGATGGCATAGACTTCATAGCTTATAAACAGCAGAAATGTATACTTATAAATCCAGAACACGGAAGTCTAAGATGAGATGGTAGCTCTGGTGTCTGACTGGTGCCTTCTCACTGTATCCTTCAGTGATGAAAAGGACAAGCAAGCTCCCCAGCTACAAGGACACCAATCCTATGTGTGAGGGCTCTGCTGTCAGCTCCTAATCACCTCCCCAGAGGACTGCTTCCTAATACCACTACGCTGAGAATTACACCTCAACATTTCAGGGGACAAAAGCACTAAGATT